>JAVJIX010000263.1:562500-795000 GCA_036785185.1 Paratrypauchen microcephalus
ATTCAATTCATAAACCTTCATGGTGATCATTTGTTATACATCTCATTCTCACCCTCTATGACAACGTCAAGACAATCTTTTTCCACATGCAGGCAGCAGAATACCTACGTCAGATAATAATAGTTTGGATTTAATATTTGACTGCATCGTTATCCTTTTCATTACATTGTATTTTGTTATTTTGTGATGTGAACGTAGGAAACCTTCTGTGTGTGTGTGTGTGTATATGTATATATATATATATATATATATATATATATATATATATATATATACATATACACACAGTGGTACCTCACCTTACGAAATTAATTCGTTCCAGAAGTGGTTTCGTAACGTGAAAAATTCGTAAGTTGAGTAGCTATTTCAGTGGAAAAAGCCTGATTCGTTCCAAGGCCCCGATCCAAGTTTTTTTTTTTTTTAATAGTGTAACTTTTTTTATAGTGTAACATTGTGTTCTGTGTTTTTCTCACATTTGTCTCTCGTTTAAACATTCAAACTTTCATAGATTTTCAACAAAATTATTAACAGTGAAGTGTGGGGGGAGGGGGGAGGGGAGAGAAGACTGCGCTCTGACACGTGTGATAGCGCAGCATGACCCGGCGCGGAGCTGATAGCAGGTCTAGACCAAGGTCTAAACCTGGACTGGACCAGGACTAAACCTGGACTAAACCAGGACTAAACCAGGACTAGACCAGGTGGATTAAAGCAGCGAGGAGGGGACTGCATGCAGTCTGAGCGCATGAACGCATGATCGAGACCCATGCAAGAGCTCCTCCTGGTTTAGTCCAGGTTTAGTCCTGGTTTAGTCCAGACCACCGCGGCTCCTCTAGACCTCCTCTAGACCTGGTCAGGTCTAGAGGAGGTCTAGACCACCGCGGCTCTTGCATGGGTCTCGTTCATGCGTTCATGCGTTCATGCGCTCAGACTGCGTGCAGTCCCCTCCTCGCTGCTTTAATCCACCTGGTCTAGTCTTGGTTTAGTCCTGGTTTAGTCCTGGTTTAGTCCTGGTTTAGTCCTGGTCCAGTCCAGGTTTAGACCTTGGTCTAGTCCTGCTGGCAGCCCCGTGCCGGGTCATGCTGCGCTATCACACACGTGTCAGAGCGCAGTCCCCCCCCCCCTCCCCCTTCCCCCCACACTTCACTATTAATAATTTTGTTGAAAATCTATGACAGTTTGAGTGTTTAAACAGAGACAAATGTGAGAAAAGTTTAAATTCAGTCTGGGAAAAGCGTATAATGTGTGTGGCTGAGCGCGCATTATTGGAATTTTTGAGATTTTGCGTTTCGTAACTTGAATTTCCTTTTGTATCTAGAGACCAAAATTTAACGTGAAGGCGTTTCGTAACTTGAAATTTTCGTTTGTTGGGTCATTCGTAAGGTGAGGTACCACTGTATATATATATATATATATATATATATATATATATATATATATATATATATTAGGGCTGTCAAACGATTAATTTTCTTGATCGCAACTAATCTCAGAAATTTCATAGTTAATCGCGATTAATCGTGATTTATTTTGCATGTTTAAAATTGATATCTTGCAGTAAGACCGTTCGAATCTAAAGTTAAACTCACAATGCAAAGTATTTCTCACCATTTTTTTTTATTTCAAAAAAGTGCAGAGAAAGGAAAAAGTAACAATGAACCAGTAATAGTGCTTACTTTGAGAAATTGTAAATAAATGATTGAAGCCTGCTCGAGCTGCCTACGGATGCGTAGAAGGAACAAAATACTAGCAAACTCAAAATAGCGCGTTTAACCGACAATGAGTTTAATTAATACAACCAAATGAGCTGCATATGGATGGTAGAATTGCGGAAAATGCTGGCAAACTCTGATCGCGATAAAAAAAATTGTTCGCGATCATAACTCTAATCGCGATTAATCACGATTAACGCGTTAATATTCCCAGCCCTAATATATATATATATATATATATATATATATATATATATATATATATAGATCAAGATCAAGATTGTTTATTTGTCATATGCAGGATCAACACAAGGTCAACAATGCAATGAAATGCTTAGGATCAGAAGAACCGTTGACTCGCTAAGATAGTCAAGAAGTACTAATAACATGCAATAATAGTACATGGTAAAAAAGTGTTGCAAAGTGCAGGGGAAGAAGTAAACAATATAATAAACAATATAATAAACAATATAATAAAATATGTAATAAAATAAAAAAGCAAGGTACAATGTACAAGGTGCAGGTAGGATTAAATCAAGATCAAATAAGGTGTAAGTATTTCACAGATTGCACATAATAGGGTGTGGTGTAGGTGTTGCATGTGGATTTCGTATTGCACATAGTATGATATAAATATTGCACATAGGTTATTGCACTGATTATTGCACATGTAACGGTAATTTACAGTGAGGTAGTGACAGACATGATATATTCATATAGAGCAGCAGTAGTAAACATAATTATGCATAATGAAGGTAGTTTAGTGCAGTATTATTGAGAGTTCAGTATTATTTAGAGTATTACCCAGAGTTCAGTAGTCTGACAGCTTGGGGGTAATAGCTGTCTTTGAGTGTTTTTGTGCGTGCTGGCAGGCTCCTGTATCGTCTACCAGAGGGTAGCAGACGGAAGAGTCCTTGTGCCGGATGAGTATGGTCCTTAGTGATGCTGCGTGCCTTACGCAGACCCCTGCTGTGGTAAATGTCCTGGATGGAGGGGAGACTGCTGCCAGTGATGTCCTCTGCCGCTCGCACCACCCTCTGTAGTGCTTTGCGGCTCTGAGCGGTGCAGTTCCCATACCACACTGTGATGCAGCCCGTCAGCAGGCTCTCGATGGTGCACCTGTAGAAGTTTGTGAGGATGCTGGTGTTCATACCAAACTTCCTCAACTTCCTCAGGAAGTAGAGTCTTTGTCGGGCTTTATATATATATATATATATATATATATATATATATATATGTATATATATATATATTTATATATATATGTTATACAGTGGTACCTCGTTTATTATTACAATTATTCTACATGTTTTAAGGCTGTTCACACATTATACACAACGTTTTCTCACATTTCTCTCTCGTTTAAATACTCAAACTTTAGTAGATTTTCAACAAAAATATGTATTAATAGTGACACGTGTATTTCACAGTTCCTCTGACCGTGTCTCTTCGTCCTGGCGCCGCTCTGCCTTGGTGCAGGCGTCTTTTTCAGAGTGCGCTCTTTTTTCTTTTAGGCGAGAAGATTCTTATAAACAGACATGCCACCTTCGATTATATTTGAGAACATTTCGTTGACATTGTGGGTTTTGTTGGGGAGAAAACTTGTAAACATACAGCACTTCAGAGTCACACTGCGAGCGATCGAACATCTATAAGTCCGGGAGTCCGGCTGGATACACGAGGGGCGCGGAGACATGAGTCACTGGATCCGGAGGAAGCGGCTCTTTTTGGGTCTGCTTGGGTCTGTCCAGTGCTAGTCTGTTTCTGTTTGTTGCATCCTTCCTCACGCTCCACCGCCTTGCAGAGAAGGATGCACTGGGGCTGAAAGTGGGCGGTCCCAGAGCCTGGTGCAGCTCGGACTGCTTCTCTTTCAAACACAGTGTGAGCACAGAGGCACCCACGGCACAGGACGCACCGCACTCATCCAATGGTACTGCCACGTCTTGGGATGCGATGCGCATTAACCTCCCGGAGAAGTATGCGCGCGGACATGTGCACCTGCATGAGCTCCCTCCAGTCGGAGCCTTATTTGACAGATAATATAAGCATGTCGAAATGAACTGCCTACGCAAATATAAATGAGTTGGAATTTTACATGACTAAAGACAATGCAAACAGCTCAATAGAATCACCTTTATTTACCCATTTATATGAATATAGGTAAGGGGAGTTCATTTCGACATGCTTATATTATCTGTCAAATCAGGCTCCGGCTGAAGGGAGCTCATTTTGACAGCCCACTTGACCCATTAAATAGTGCTGCCAATGTAGAATCACCATTATTTACCCATTTATATGAATATGTGAAGAGGTAGCCTATGTCTTGACAGACGTATATCTTCACCCAGATAATGCATCTACTAAAAGTCGTCTACCTCATCTTTGTGATACAGGGACACTGAAGATGGGACAATTTCATACAATTCAATTTAAAACAATGGGCTTGTCTCTTATTCATGATGTATGAGGACAGGAAAAGGGACGACAGAAGAAACATTTATTTACAAAAATATATACAGTATATACATCCAAGGAGGGAAATTTATCACAATGATGATGCGTCTAGGAGCATCTTGAAGTCCTCTAGTCGAGACGTCAAGACGTCTTCACTGAGCTGATGAACACGTTCCTGTTAGAAACAATTAAGTGTAATGAAAAAACTGTACTGCAGGGAACATTAAACAAATGTAATGAGAACATAATATAACATATATATACAACGTTTTCTGCGTTCACATCACAAAATAACAAAATACGATGGAATGAAAACAATAACGATGCAGTCAAATGTTAAATCCAAACTATTATCATCTGACGTAGGTATTCTGCCGCAAATCTAACATTCACATATCGTTTGTTACATGCTTAATTGATTAAAACATACAATAAAACCAATAGATTGTTAAAATGTTACTTACTTGTGTTGTCACTGTTGAAAACAACTCCATTTCTGCCTCGAGAACTCAGCTCGACGGCATTTAAACGGCATTTAAACTTTAAACAACGCTTAAAGGGGTGGTGCGCATGCGCAGTAGACGAGGCGGCCCATTTCGACAGTACACCGGTTGCGGGGGCAAAAGTCTAAGCAGGGACTCCCAGACTTCCTTCACCCCTGTTTGTTAACTGTTTGCCACCTGCCTGTTTCCATGGAGATAATATGTTTAATGCCATATGGTGGCACATGTGGAGAAAACCAGACGGTGGACCCTCTTATCAGAAAAGTTACACAGTGCACAAGTAGAACAAGTATGAAATGACCTCCTTTCCTAAGCCCTGTGCTCCACGCTGTGTACTGCTCCTATAGTGTACTACCCCGAGGCTCTCAGTCCCAGGAGCAATGTTATCTGCTGCAGCCTGTGTTTCCTCAGATTTACAGCCGACTTTTGGTCTGAGCAGAGGTGAGCGAGATACAGCTAAAGTCCACTCATTCTGCGATTCACAGCTCCATTCAGAGAGCACGAGCTGAGGCAAACTGACCAGACAAAGAGCTCCCTTCTGCAGGTAAGACCATTTTCTCAATACAAGATATGCTATGCTATATGCATGCAACAGGAATGGAGCAGGACACAGATTCAACACTGAAAAATGATTTTGAACTTTAAATAATCACAATGAGAAAATCAGAAAAGCTGCAGTTATAAAGGCAAGATCATGTCCTCTGCAGAGTCGTGTTGTCACGATACTAAAACTAGATACTTGATACTCATAGATTTTGATACTCAGCTCACTTTGGAGACAATGTTGTAATTTTACAAAATTGTATATGTTTACTATACACTAGTTCTGATCAAACTAAAATGAAAGCTCCAGTTTTATTCAGTTATGTGATTTTTTTTTGCAGTATCGATGGTTGTTTGAATGAGTATTTACTTTAGATACTAATTTTAGTATTGATTATTTACAACCCACCTGCAGAGGACTAAATGTCCCTGTATCTCCATGAAATCAGATAAAAGCTGCTAACCCTGTAGTGTAGACCTCTATAAACATGTTCTGGAGTGAACGGGGGTCTCCAGGGATCTGACATCATGACCAGTGCACAGGTGTGTCCCAGACTGCCCACAATAAAAGGCCACCCAGAAATGTGCATTTTTGTTTTGTTGTTGTTGCTTTATTGGGGGTCTGGGGACTCAGAACCAGTCAGTATCTGGTGTGACCACCATTTGCCTCATGCAGTGCAACACATCTTCTTCACATAGAGTTTATCAGATTGTCAGTTGTGGCCTGTGGAATGTTGGTCCACTCCTCTTCAATGTTATCTTATGTTATCTTTTCACTTGTTTATATGAGCCTTTTTGCAAATGTCACAGTGCAATACAAGCCAAATCAAAAATTTAAATATACAGTATTATAAAAAAAAAAAAAAAATCAGTTGAAACATTGCAATTTATGTGCAGATTGTGCATGTAGCCCTATGTTTTCAAGATTAATTTTGATATCTTAAAGGTCCTATATTACACAATATTGACTCTTGTGAGCTTTAAGCCATGGTAAGGCTGTTATCTCTTCAAAAACATACCTGGAGTTTTGTTTCATTCACACCTGTTGGAGTAACTCTTTATTATCAATCTGTCTACATCAAGTTTTCAAGTTAACTGCCACTTTTACCTTTAGTTCAGCAGAGATTGGAAATTCTAGGGCTGAAATGATCTAGTGAAGGTGTAAGTATGAAGTTTAAAAGCACAGTGGAGCACTTCGAGTATTACCACATGACATCACAAGGTGAAAGAGCTCAACCTAAGTATGTAGGGCTTGTGTGTCACTTCACACTTTATAATATAGAAGAAAGGAAAGTAGTGTAATATGGATACTTTAATGTGCCAATTATATTTAGTATTGAGACTTAAAACAAATATTATGGGTTTTGAATGTCTTGAAAACCAATAACTGAACATAACTGAATGTAACATGAAGTGATTTCGCAACAAGCTTATCAAGCTTATGTGAGGTTAGCTAGAAAATAGGTGAGGGGGGAAACACACAAAAACATAGCGCTACTGTTTGTTTTTTGCATTTGTATTTATATTCAGGGTCTATTTTATTCACCTTATTTTAAATGCATCTGATTTCTTTCTTCTTTTTTTAAACACAGTTTTTATTGTCATCCATTATAATCCATTGTTTTATGTTGCACCTTAGTTTTAGTTTAACAGCAGTAGGGTCAGATGAGGTAGGGTCAGCTGCCCTGGCCGTTTCTCCTTTCAGTCATGAAAGGCCATACCTGCCTGTCAAAGCCTGATCCCGTCAGATCTCAGAAGCTCAGCAAGGCAGGGCCTGGTTAGTACTCAGCTGGGAGACCACTGGGAATTCCAGGTGCTGCAGGGGGGCACCAGTCGCAAAAACTGTCATTGTGTCCTTAGGCAAGACACTTCACTCACATTGCCTGGTATGAAAGTGGAGTGTGCGTGAGTATTGGCGGTGGTCGGAGGTCGCTTCCGTCAGTCTGCCCCAGGGCAGCTGTGGCTACGGAAAGTATCTCACTACCACCAAGTGTGGAGTAAATGAACGATGAAGTGTAAAGCGCTTTGGGCGTCATGAAAGGCGCTGTATAAATGCTATGAATAATTATTAGGCCCGAGCGCTAAAGCGTAGGGCCTATTGTAACTGTTCTGCAGTGCGAAGCACTCTCCCCTTTTTAAGCACCTGGCACTCATGTCAACGACTGGTGCCCACTGACATGGCATGGTGGCATCGCCGCGGTAGCGCCATGGGCGCCCACAAAACCAGAGCGCGAAGTGCTTTCCCTTTTCCAAACACTCAATGCCACACTATAGTGACACTCATGGCATCCAATAGCACAGACTGGCATTGCCCATTGCCGCGATAGCGGCATAATTGTAATTGTTAACCATCGTAAACGCCAAAAACGTGCACTGGGCAAGTGAGTAATCCATGAGGTTGCGCTCGTCATTGACAATGGACCCCACGGGTGCGTTACTGGACGCGAGCCCTTTCCATTGATATATATATATATATAAGTGGCACTATATTGTTATTGTTCTAGTTTTTCTTATTATTATTAGGCCCGAGCGCTAAAGCATAGGGCCTATTGTAACTGTTCTGCAGTGCGAAGTGTAAAATATGCAGCAAATAAGCAAAAGGAACTGAAATACACTCAACAAAAATATAAACGCAACACTTTTGTTTTTGCTCCCATTTTTCATGAGATGGACTTAAAGATCTAAAATTCATTCCAGATACACAATATTACCATTTCTCTCAAACATTGTTCACAAATCTGTCTAAATGTGTGATAGTGAGCACTTCTGCTTTGCTGAGATAATCCATCCCACCTCACAGGTGCGCCACATCAAGATGCTGATCTGACATCATGATTAGTGCACAGGTGTGCCTTATACTGCCCACAATAAAAGGCCACCCTGAAATGTGCAGTTTTGTCTCACAGCAAAATGCCACAGATGTCACAAGCATTGAGGGAGCGTGCAATTGGCATGCTGACAGCAGGAATGTCAACCAGATCTTTTGCTCGTGAATTGAATGTTCATTTCTCCACCATAAGCCGTCTCCAAAGGCGTTTCAGAGAATATGGCAGTACATCCAACCGGCCTCACAACCCCAGACCACGTGTAACCACACCAGCCCAGGACCTCCACATCCAGCAGGTTCACCTCCAAGATCGTCTGAGACCAGCCACTCGGACAGCTGCTGAAACAAGTGGTTTGCATAACCAAACAATTTCAAAACTGTCAGAAACCGTCTCAGGGAAGCTCAACTGCATGCTCGTCGTCCTCATCGGGGTCTTAACCTGACTCCAGATCGTCGCCGTAACAGACTTGAGTGGGCAAATGCTCACATTCGATGGCGTCTGGCACGTTGGAGAGGTGTTCTCTTCACGGATGAATCTCGGTTTACATTGTTCAGGGCAGATGGCAGACAGCGTGTGTGGCGTCGTGTGGGTGAGCGCTTTGCTGATGTCAATGTTGTGGATCGAGTGGCCCATGGTGGTGGTGGGGTTATGGTATGGGCAGGCATCTGTTATGGACGAAGAACACAGGTGCATTTTATTGATGGCATTTTGAATGCCCAGAGATACCGTGATGAGATCCTGAGGCCCATTGTTGTGCCATACATCCATGAACATCACCTCATGTTTCAGCAAGATAATGCACGGCCCCATGTTGCAAGGATCTGTACACAATTCTTGGAAGCTGAGAATGTCCCAGTTCTTGCATGGCCAGCATACTCACCGGACATGTCACCCATTGAGCATGTTTGGGATGTGCTTGAGCGGCGTATACGACAGCGTGTACCAGCTCCCACTAATATCCAGCAACTTCGCACAGACATTGAAGAGGAGTGGACCAACATTCCACAGGCCACAACTGACAATCTGATAAACTCTATGTGAAGAAGATGTGTTGCACTGCATGAGGCAAATGGTGGTCACACCAGATACTGACTGGTTCTGAGTCCCCAGACCCCCAATAAAGCAAAAAAAAAAATGCACATTTCAGAGTGTCCTTTTATTGTGGGCAGTATAAGGCACACCTGTGCACTGGTCATGATGTCAGATCAGCATCTTGATGTGGCACACCTGTGAGGTGGGGTGGATTATCTCAGCAAAGCAGAAGTGCTCACTATCACACATTTAGACAGATTTGTGAACAATGTTTGAGAGAAATGGTAATATTGTGTATCTGGAATGAATTTTAGATCTTTAAGTCCATCTCATGAAAAATGGGAGAAAAAACAAAAGTGTTGCGTTTATATTTTTGTTGAGTGTACTTTCAGACTGTAAATCATGCAAAGGTGATTTTGGACTCTAAGGCCAAGCCAAAAGGCAGGTTTGGAGGTCATCTTAACATCCGAAGTCTTCTGTCAAAGTTTAATGAAGTGCAACAACTACTGACAAATCAGGGGGGTCAGCTGATTTGTCAGGGGTCAGCTGTCAGGGTAGCTAACCCGTGACAAATGACCGGAGATGTTTTAGTTTAGCGATATCCGTAACATGAGTTCTCGGGGCACATGTTTGCGGCCTCCAAATAACACAAACTTTAGCACTTTTCAAATTATAGAAGCTCAATGTCTTAGTCTACACTTTCGTTAATCCGAGATTTATGCATAGTTTACAGCTTTGCGTTTCATGTTTGGGTCCCGGGAGCTGAGAGCGAAATAAGATGTGACTCCTGTGCTCCTCATCTACTTGAAACTATGGATAAATCTCTAGGCCACTAGATCTCTACAGGCCACTTTTGACTCTAAATGCTAAAAATAATACATATTTAAAATTATGAAGAAATGTAAACAGTAAGACAATGTTTTATTCATCACATCTACTACAACACAGTATACCTAGGTTTACTTGGGTGTATGAAAAATGTGCTGCATTTATTGTTGTGTAAAGAATCCCTCGGTCGTCCAGGTAGAATCCTAACCTGGGAAATCCCAGGCTGCTTTGCACAATCGTTCCGATCTGAAAGATAGCCTGGCAACGAGGCTAAGCGAGGGATCCTGAGTTTACGGACCACATTGATCATGGCGGCGGGAGACAGGAACCAAACTTTCGATCAAGCTTTAGACACTGTTCTCAATAGTTTAGAGCGAAAGTTTGTTTTAAAAGAAGAACAGCGGTTGGCTTTACAGTCTTTCGTTGACACGAAGACAGATGCCTTAGCCTTGCTCCCGACAGGATTTGGTAAAAGTCTTATTTACCAACTAGCCCCATTAGTGGCTAAGCAGATGGGGTTTAGCCAAACCCCGGTCGTTGCGGTAGTCTTGCCACTGACTGCCTTAATGGAAGACCAGGTAAAGGAGGCAGGTGATCTCGGGATTTCTGTGGCACAGCTTGGTTTACAGCAGGAAAATGATATCAAGAGTTGCCGATACCAGCTTCTGTTCGGCAGTCCCCAGGCCTGGCTAAGCACTAAGTGGGAGGACATGCTATCCACCGCTATTTACAGGACCAACCTTATTGGCATCGTCGTGGATGAAGTGCATCTGACCTATAAGAAAGAAGAAAGAGAGAAAGAAAGCTATGCCTTTATTAGTCCCACAGTGGGGAAATTCCAGTTCTGCATTTAACCCATCCTGTTATTAGGAGCAGTGAGCAGCACATTACTGCGCCCGGGGACCATCTCCATGATTTTCTTGCTTCGGCTTGGTCAGGACCTAAGCCTGAGGATTTTACCTATGGTGCATGTTTTGGGTTGATGGGGGAAACCGGAGTGCCCGGAGGAAACCCACCCAGACACGGGGAGAACATGCAAACTCCACACAGAAAGGCCCAGGCGACCCGGGGATCGAACCCAGACCATGCATGCAAACTCCACACATAAATGGTAAGTATTTGTCAATATTACTGTTATTATGCCTATTCCTGTGTCTACTGTGGTTGTGATAGTGCCACTGTGTATTACTGTTTAATATCAATCTACAGCTAAAGTTTTAAGTGGCATAGATTTCAGCTGTGGAGCTTTGAGCCCATAACAGTTTTCGAAGCTCGGGTTTGTTACTAAACGTGTAAAGGGTAAATAATTTTCTATGAACATGACAAATTGAACATTCCTAAGCTGTACATGTGCTTTTACAAACAGGGGGAAGGCTGCGAAAGGATGGAGGGCCTTTAGGGAAAGTTTTGCGAGGTTGGGGGAACTTCGAGCAATCGTCAAACCAGGTATGTAAAATGCCATGTCACTGTGCAGGGTGGGATTTTCAGTGGGGGATGGGTATGGGGTTGCCTGGTTAACACCAGACCATATCACAAAGCAGCCTGGGATTTCCCAGGTTAGGTATGGGGGATGGGTTGCTTTGCTTTCATAGAGCAACCAGCTTTCTAATCATGGTCTTGTTAGTAGGATGTCTTGCATTGTTTTTGCTGCACTCTTACCTCAGTCTGAATTGACAAAAATACAAAAATAACACTTTGCAACAATCATGCCAGCTTGTCACTTTGACATAGGTCTTTCCAAAGCACTAACATATAATGTATGTATAATGCCATATTATGTATTCAGATAATAAAGTATGCAGTGATATGACTATTGCAAATGACTTTCACATCATGAGTTATTTATTGAGTCATTGTGTTTGTTTTTGTTTTAGAAACACCAGTATTGGCATTGACGGCATTTGCAGATCTGGAGTCAAGAGAACTGGTCAGGAAACAGCTACATTTCCAGAACTGTAATAACATCATTGCTAGCCCCAACTGACCCAACATTAGACTTGCAGTGAGACAACTCCAATCTGATTCCCTGGACTGCTTCGACTGGCTGGTCAATGATTTGAAAGACAGAGGACTGGAGATGTCACCGGTGATCATATACTGCAGGACAATATACACTGTCACCAGAGTGTACCTCTACCTCAAGGCTGAACTTGGGAACAGTGCCTAGGTTGGTGAAAAACTTTGTTTTGTACAGTGTCCTTGGGTGTCTTGAAAGGCGCTTTTAAATAAAATGTATTATTATTATTATTATTATTATTAAAAAGTAAGTGAAAACCTACTCATTGGGATGTACCACAGCTACCCTCTACCCGAAAACAAAAGCAGGGTACTTTCCTCATTTAGTGGAGAAGGCACCTGCAGAGTGATGGTGGCAACTATAGCCTAGGAGTTGGCCTGAATTTCCCCAAGGTCTCCCATGTGATCATGTATGGGCTACCAGAGGACCCAGAGGCCACTCTCCAGCAGATCGGAAGAGCAGGCAGAGACGGCTCTCCTGCACATGCTATTCTCTATGGCAACAAACAACTTGCCAACACAGATAAGGAAGTGAAGGCAGTCCTAGAGCAAAACCTCCATGGGTGTTTTAGGAATGTATTTGTATTTAGGAATATATTCCCATTTTGAGAGAGAGGTCTGCGGTGTTGACCCTGCACATTCCTGCTGCACCTACTGCCATACCCTGTGCAATTGTAATTCCGACGGTTGCTCTGTTGCAAAACCCAAGTATTGAAATGCCCAAACAGATTACATCACCTGTCAAACGCAGACAAGTTGCATTGCAACAGCAGTCCGAGAGTGTTTGGAGAAGTATAGGAACAGTCTGATTCCAGCAGATGAACACTTGTACACAAATCTTGCATTCTGCACTGGTTTCAGAAATGTACTGATTGATTCTGTTCTGGAACGTCTTCCTGTCATTCTTGATGTAACATATGTCATGCAAAATGTGTTTGACATTGTACACGGCCAGGAAATCATGCAGATTGTTCATGAGGTCTTTCAAGATTTTGATTTATGCGAGTTGCCAGTTGTTCATGAAGAACCATATGTGCCACCAGATTTGCACTTCACTGGGTACTTTGATGACGAGGAGAACCCTGAAAGCTCAGTAAGCACCACTGAGTCAGGCCTGTCGATGATAACACTGTCAGATTAATTATTGAGCCACTATTAATAACTGCACAATTGTAAATGGTTTAGTGTGAATAACTGTACAATTGTAAATCTTAAAATGTTAGTGATTGCACAATTGTAAATGTTTAAGTGTAAATAACTAGTTGTAATTGTTTCAATGTGAATAAATCTCAAGAACCTTCAAACATGTAGTTGTGTCCCTTAATTTCATGATCAACTATAATCAGGAAGTATGCCTTAGCATGCTAGTTAATGTTAGCTTTACCGTCAACTCAGAGTTGTGAAAAGTTTGTTTGCAGTTGTCCAGTTTATAAGCACTAGTTCTGTTTCTCGTTTTTGTAAGTCAGTAAAAATCAGGTACAACTCTTTCAGACTCGACAAAATCTGATTGGTTAAGTTTTGAGTGGTAGGCACCTTTAAGAAGCCAGGATTTATTTTTGTGAAGAAAGAACTCTTTAACACAGACGGGACTGTGTTTACTTCCTCCCACTCCTATGGGGCATGGAGGCTATGTGTTGCAGTCAGCTCTTAAATGGGTACAATGGAAGCATGATGTGATGGAATGTTGTTATTTTTCTTTCCAGTGAACCAGAGGTAATTAGTCTAAAACATGATCTGGCTCCTAACCAACAGGTGTAATTTTCCTTAGGGCCCATGAGCTTAGTGGCATTTCTAGAGCAGAAAAGAGCACAGTGTCCTTGTTGTCCTATAGGCTCAGAACACTCAGGGGTAGGTACAATGGAGGGTGGAGACGTATGTGAGGTGTGAACAGTCAGAGCACAGTCTGCTAACATCTCCTGTTTAAGTGTGTATGTCAGACTCATTTCACTAAGAAAGAGACCCATATTACATAATTTTCTGATCTCTGTTATAATGTTTCTTTATCACAAACATACCTGGAGTGTTACGGTGCAGTAGTGGACGGACCCAAAAAATGGACAGCAGACCAAAAATGAAAAAATCAAGAAAGTGAATTTATTATACAAAATAGGTTGCAGGCAGAAACAAGGCGAGAGCTGGAGTGGTCCAGGGCTGGAGACGGGAACCAGCAGGCTGGGAGCAACAGGGAACACTGGAGGCAGAAAAACGGGTTGGTTACAAAAACATCCAAAACAAGGTAAGTAGCAAACGTAGTTCGAAGTAGCCAAGAAGTTCACCGTGTGAAGCTGTACAACAATCTGGCAGTCTCTCTGGTTGGCTGGAGTTAAATGCAGGTGGATGATAATCACCAGCAGGTGTAGGGAATCAGTGCCAGGAGACTCCGCCCAAGGACACAGGGAAAGAAAGGAGGAAGGGGAGCACGGACCACAACATGGAGTTGTGTTTTGTTTCATTCACACATGTTTAATTCACAAATCCTGCATTTTTAGGCTTTTCTCAAACCAAAAACACTCTGTTCCACCTTGTTCATAGTTCATAGTTTGCTTTATTGTCGAAAAGCCATATGTACAAGATTGAAATTTTGTTTCCCCCTAACCAAGCAGAGACAGAGATAGAGACAGCCATGTGCGCGCCGCCAACTTGGAGATAACAGAGCTGAAAAGTGCAGTACAGTCAATAACAATACAAACATATTACGACAACAACAATTGGACAGGTAAAACACACAGCGTTTTTTTCGTTGGTGACAGACAGGTGGGTGGGAAGGGGGAGCAGTCCAGAAAAATCTATGAAATTGATTGAAAACTGAAGCAGAGGCAGACATTACTAAATAGACAGAGCAGAGTGTTTTACCTAAAACATATCAGTGTGAGTCGAATGTGGAATGCCTTGTTTTGTAGAGTGCCGTGATAAGTCGCAGCTGTCGACCTTGGACGTGTTTGTGCAGAAGGTGCAGACTAACAAAGCAAAGTCCAGTTGAATCACAGTTTCAGGAGAAATGATTACACCAGAAAGAGGAAATTTAACATAATCAATACATTTTTTGAACCCAGGCGAACAGACAATTTGCCAGAACCCTGGTTTCTGCCAGGCCCCCAACTTCATGCCACCAAGCAGGGCTGTGCGACTCGCAATCCTCCCTCTGGCACGTATGATGAATGAAAGCGGACTGTGCCGCTGTTCCACACAGTTCCACAGACATTATCCGCAATGTTATCCAGTGCCAGACGGATTTCCACAGATTGGATGTTCAATCTGTGTTTCTCCTTCTGATGTCGTCCTCCCTAGTCTGCCGCAGCCCCCCTATCGTGTAAAATGACCGCCAGCGACTCGAGGCTCTTTTATCCGCTCAGCTCCAATTAGTGATGAGTCAGAAAACATCCCCCAGGCCAATCCAGATGTCCTGCCATCAAAATTCCAACAATAAATCTTTCCGCTTCCTCCAGTAACAGCGGTGCCAGGTGCACTCGCATTCCCTCGGTACTGTCCGGCTCTCCGGACCGGCGCTCCTCCGTGAAAAAGTGTACCAAATTGCATTGTGGGACCAGCTTTATCCAATTCAAGATTTAGGATTTTGAAAATCTGTTCCAACAGGAGAAAAATGACGAGATGAGAGAAATAAAACATCAGACAGAGCAAAGATAAGAGAGGAAGAAGAAAGCGTGTCTGCTCTTCATGACAGCTAGAAGGAAAAAAAAAAAAGTGATGTCATGTGATAATACAGGAAGCGGTCCACTGTGTTTTTAAACTCCATACACCTTTATGTGGATGTGGATAATGTTGGCCCTGAAATGAAAAATCTCTGCTGAACAAAAGGTAAAAGGTAGCTGTTCATTTGAAAACTACCACTTCATGACATCTCTTCTGGCAATGTCCTTTAGCACGGCAAGGAGAGAAAATAAAGACCTTCTCCTACTGCAAAATAAAATTTTAAAAAGCCTTTATGTCTAACAGAGCATCACCCTGGGCTCAGACTGCCCCCGGTGCAGCTGCAGCTCAGTGTGGGACTGGTCTTACTGTGACCCTCACACGAGGACCAGAGCTCTGCTATGCTGTTGCGGTCACTCCCTTTGCAGTTGCAAAACATCCACAACATCCCAGAGCATCCGGCAAAAATAGATTCCAACTGAATTGATCTGGAGCGTCGTGGCACCTCTGGACTGCATGTGTGCGCTCTGAGCTCCTCTCTCTACTTTTAATTATACAGAGTAGATCTTTAATACTGTATCAATATAACATCAAGATCAAGATTTTATCATTTAACTTAACTGATGTAAAACTATGATAAATATTGACCACAGTTACTATCCCACCAAGTCAGAATATAAAAACTTTAAATGATTTCTTTGGACTTGGACAAAATGCGTTTCTCAATTATACTTAACAATGCATCTGGAGTGTGATAAAATGTGCCTGTAAATGACTGTTTAGGTTTGTAGGCCATGAAACTACCAAATGGCACGGTGGCTGAGTGGCTAGCACTCATGCTTCACAGCTAGAAGGTTCCGGGTTCGATCTCCGGGTCGCCCAGGCCTTTCTGTGTGTGTTCTGTGTGGATTTTGCATGCATGGTCTGGGTTCGATTTCCGGGTCGCCTGGGCCTTTCTGTGTGGAGTTTGCATGTTCTCCCCGTGTCTGGGTGGGTTTCCTCCGGGCACTCCGGTTTCCACCGTCAACCCAAAACATGCTCCAGGTCAAATCCTCCTGTGGTCCTGACCAAGCCGAGCAATAAGATCATGGAGATGGTCCCCGGGCACCTGAAAGACGAGCTGCCCACTGCTCCTGAAGGATGGGTCAAATGCAGAGAAATAATTTCCCTACGGAGATGAAAAGTCTGTCTTCTTCTTCTTCTTCTTCTATAACTTTATACCCTTGTTTTGGAGATTACACTTAGAGTGTCATTTTAAAAGTTTTAATTAAAGATAATTTACTAATCTTACGATTTACAAAAGTGTTCCCCTTGTAAAGGTGTGGTTGGCTGCTTTTGTGGCTCTCTGACTCACACACTGAGCAGTTTTTGAATTTTTTGTTTTTTTGTTTTTTTTTACTCAGTTTTTTATATATCTTGGGACTTTGCCCAAGTTAGAAGTGCATTTGAGGGAATGAACCATTCCATCACTAATCAACACCAGAGTGGAGAAAGAATGAGGCCTTTCCTGTTGTGTTCACCTGGTTCCCTGCAGGACACAGACGAGGGACACTTTTTGCTCTTTACAGCTATGCAGAGGATGAACATTCTTATAGTTGATGAATGCAAAAGGATAGACTGTTCATTTTAATCTTTTCTATGGTGCTATGTTGTTTCTATGTTGCAGCTGGTGAACACTGAATTTCCCTTGGCATCAATAAAGTATCTATCAATGAATCCACTCTATAGTGAACTGTGAGCATTGAAATTAGTCCAGCAAAGGTGCATTTTAAATGTAGGTAGATTGAAGGGTTCAATTCACCTAGCAATGGTCAGACCGATCACAGCACAGCAGCATTGACGTTTGTGTAGAAGCCAAAGGCGAAGTGCTCAAAAATGAAAAATGTGCAGAAGTTAAGCAATTTGTGCATTTATGAACAGGAAGGGTGTCTGTGCTTTTCTCTTAACTTATATAATTATTATATTGTACATGATATTCAGCAAAATGTCACTATTTTTAAAGAAGAATACATTTTAACAACAATATTTATTTGCTAGACCACTACCTGTATAAATTAAACATGAAATATAATAATTCTGATCATCAATCCAGTTAATATGGCGAATGTAATGTAAATAAACAAAATGTAGCAAAGAATTTTGAGCTGGATGCAGACAAAATTTCGAGGATTACTCAAACCTGCACAAACATAATAAAATACAACTCCAGATATGTTTTTGCTTATGTTTTATTCTCTGTTTTCAGCCATGAAGATCCTGTCCCTCCTCCCGCTGCTTCTCCTGGCTCCTTGCAACGCTGGCAGAGATCGTGACTGGGCGCACCACGGTTCGCCCATGTTTGCTGACCTGACTGTTCGGGAGCTCAAAGCTGTACGCTCTTACCTCCACAACATCCCAGAGCTCGGCCTGACCAGTGCCCAGGATCCCAGCCTGAAGAAGAACAGCATCCTCCTCATAGAACTCCATCTGCCCAGGAAGCATGAAGCACTCCGAGCTCTGGACCGTGGACACGCCAGACCCCCTCGTCAGGCCCGCGTCGTGGTCCAGTTTGGAAACCATACCAAACCCAATATCACGGAATACATTGTTGGGCCCCTGCCCTCTCCAAACTCCCACAAGATCAAAACTTTTAAAGGAAATAGACCGGTCCGCTTCGAGTCCAGGCCAATTACTAGGGTCGAATATGCGCATGTTGAACATCTTTTGGTAAAAATTGCTACCAAAGCTCACAAACTTTTAGAAGAGCTAACAGGAGGGTTCTCTTACATCAACTGCACCGATCGCTGTTTGACATTTTCTGATATAGCCCCACGTGGACTGGAGCCAGGAGAGAGAAGATCTTGGATAATGCTGCAGAAGTTTGTGGAGGGTTATTTCATCCACCCAATAGGATTTGAGATTCTGATCAACCACCAAGACCTAGATCCAGAAAAGTGGACTGTAGAGAAGGTCTGGTTCAATAGCATGTACTATGACAGTGTTGAAGAACTTCTTGAAAGATATGATCAAGGAGTACTGGAGATTCCAACACTACCAGGTCAGGACGATATATATTCAACGTACATTCCACGTGGACCCAGCAACACCCCAACGGACATCCATGGAGCAAAACTTGTAGAACCGCAAGGCCGCCGTTACCACGTTGACAGAAACTTCGTTGAGTATGCAGGGTGGTCATTTTCTTACCGCGTACGATCATCCGCAGGTCTTCAAG
The DNA here is from genome assembly GCA_036785185.1 of Paratrypauchen microcephalus. NCBI lineage: Eukaryota > Metazoa > Chordata > Actinopteri > Gobiiformes > Gobiidae > Paratrypauchen > Paratrypauchen microcephalus. Next base: position 581,276 of record JAVJIX010000263.1, read on the forward strand.
TCTTTGATTTACGTTTTAATGGAGAAAGAATTGCATACGAGATTAGCCTCCAAGAAGCTATCGCGTTCTATGCCGGAGATACCCCAGCCGCAATGCAGACCAAGTACATTGATGCTGGTTGGGCGATGGGTACCTCCTCGTTCGAGCTCGCACCTGGGATCGACTGTCCCGAAATCGCCATGTTTGTTGACCTCTACCACTTCTATGATACGGATAAGCCGGTACGCCACAAGAACGCACTCTGTATCTTTGAGATGACCACAGGGATGCCACTCAGAAGGCATTTCAATTCGAACTTCAGTGGAGGGTACAACTTCTACGCTGGGCTGGAGAACACAGTGCTGGTGCTGAGGACAACTTCCACAGTCTATAACTACGACTACATCTGGGACTTCCTCTTCTACCAGAATGGGGTTGTGGAGGTCAGGGTCAGTGCCACAGGATATATTCATGCAACATTCTTCACTCCAAACGGTCTCAACTATGGCAGTAAAGTGTTCCACTATGTCCTGGGGAACCTGCACACCCACCTCATCCATTTTAAAGTGGACCTGGATATTGCAGGTAGGACATAATTTTAGTATTGATAAGTATGTATGTTACTCTTTCGAGCAGGATACCTCATGTCAGTTAAAGCTGGGCTACCCAATTTTCACACTATGGAAGGAGGAAGTAGATTTTAATTCGGTCAAACTGGTCAATAAGTTTTATACATGATATGATAAATTGGTCAAGAATGGACAGAATTTCACTGTAATAACATCGATAGGTCATAGAGTTACACAGCAAGAAATGTCAACAAGGACAAGAGTGTTAAGGGTAAAATGGTGAAAATTCTGTTGGTAATCAAAACAAATACTGATCCCTATTACTTAGTCTAACACTGGGATTATTGTTGTGAGTCTAGACAAGATGACCTTTGCACTGTTGCACTACCATAAAGTGCCATAAAGTGTGCTGCACTATTAAACAGCCTGAGCTAATATCTAACCAATATGACAACAGAACTCTAAAAGAACTGTATTTTAGATTTAGATTTTAAATTCCATAAAGATGACCTAACTGTGTCCTCAGATACAATGTAAAAGTGTTCAAATCAAATAGCTCTTGATGGTAAGAATTTTTAATTACGAAAACATTTGGCTGGATGGCTAAATTATTTATGTTATGATTTTGGTTTTCAAGAAGATTAAAAAGCAATCAAAAAGCAGCCTCACATGAGTCTCTAATTTGAGCTGCCAGTTTCACTGCAATCTCTCACTGAAATCCAGTGTGTTTAAACCTAAAATGCCTCTCTCTGATCTCAGTGGTCTCTACTTAAACCCCACAACCTGCAGCCAATCATGAATCAGTGCTAGTGCAGCCTCTGCAGCTCAGGGAGGGAATTCTGGAAGTTCTGAACTTCACATGAGGCCTGTCCATATATGTAAAAACTTGTGTGTCCTCTATTTGCAGGTTTAGGCCCTGGCAACAGAGTTTCAGTTATTGTTCTAGCTTTTATGCTGTATAAATTCCTTTCAATTTGAAGATTTTTCCTGAAGACTGTAACAGTGCGCACACAGAGCTGTGGTACATGGCCTGACCCTTGCTGTGTGTTTTCTGTTTCAGGTCGAGAAAACAGCTTTGAAACAATTGACCTCAAATACGTCAACTTCACCAACCCCTGGAGTCCGAGGCATTCCATTGTCCAGTCCAAGCTCCACCGGACAGAGCACAAGACAGAGAAGTCTGCTGCCTTTCGCTTCGGCAAAAAGTTCCCCCGCTACACGCACTTTTACAACCCTATGAAGAAGAACAAGTGGGGCCACCACAAAGGCTACCGCATCCAGTTTAACTCCCACGGCCACAGCGTCCTGCCCCGAGGCTGGAGGGAGGAGAACGGCATCAGCTGGGCAAGGTGGAGGACAACATAGTGGGCCTCATTTGTGAATCTTTTCTTTTAAAAAAAATTGTAACTTCCACTTTAAGAAAATGCTGAGAGAACTCTGCCCCAGATTCACAAGGCGTTCAAGCTACATTTTTCTTAAGTGCCGAATTCACCAACACCCAGCTGCGAACACCTCCATGCTCATTTACACTTTATTTACATAGAAAATTAATATGTATATGGTCAAAAACGCCCTCTGAACGTCCAAATATGGCCAATATGAATGAGGTATTATGAGACATGAAAGGGCAAGGGAGAGAGTGACCGAGGAAGTCAGACGGAGCATGTCTACAGACTCGATTTCAAATGTCCAGACTCACATGAACACACTCAGGGAGGGAATTTAAATCATAAAATTATTGAAATAAGTTGGCACTTTATCATATTAAATATGATAAATTATCGCACTTTCCGCGATCGCGGACCTGCAGTAAATAGCGAGGGAGGGGAGCTGGGGTGCATAAGAGTATGCTCTGGTCATAGGGGGTCAGGGGGGTGATGGGGGTGTCCAGTGTGGTGACCGGGTGCAGGGCTGTAACAGTGGCCCATAGCACTGAGTCCCAATAGACTACATACAGGCTCTATAAAAAAGTGTTATTGAATCACATAGTAATAAGTTTCTAGGAAATAATTAAAGAAACTATATAACTTACAATCATGGAGGAATTTAATTTTTTGTTGCATTATCAGAGTAATAATATTCTAAAACATTGTTTTTATATTGTTCTTACGAGTGCTCCTGACTGTTCATAGTATTTGTTCTTACAGAAGAACATTTTCAGTTAAGAAAAAGTTTTGTAAATGCCAAAAATGTTCATAAGAAGGCCTTAAAGGGATAGTGCGGGTTTTTATGTTAATCTGTATGGCTTCCCCTCTAATGGTGTCGTGCATTAACACTGGCTCAGCGCTCAGCGCGTCGTGTCAGCCCAGTTCTGCTCTGGTTCTGGAGCTCAGGAACGTAGGTCTGGTAAGTTCACGGGGACATTTAATAAAGCTTGTTTTTCTTCTCAAAACAACATTTGTCCAAAAAGTGATATATTTCCATCACAAACAGTTGCACACGAAAAATTCAGCAGCCTAATTCACATTGGTGCTATTTTCTCTCGAGTCGTATCACTGCGCGCAGATTAGCTGTATTAGCTTGTTCACTTGTTAGTGGATGTTAACGGTGGATGTGGTACGGCAGGCTAATACTAATAATAATATGTGAACAGGCTAATACAGCTTATCTGTGCGCAGTGCGAGCTGCGGAACCGGCGCAGAACTGGGCTCAGGGGACGCTGTCAGGGGTAAGTCAGTGTTAATCTCACCACACTATTAGAGGGGAAGCCACACCGATTCACATAAAACGCACTATCCCTTTAAGTACAGATTTGTTTGTAAGAATGTTTCATGAACGAGACCCACAGAAAGGCCCGTCATAGTTATTTCTTGTACTCGACAGTGAAGTGTGAAAGGGTTTCAATATCTATAACACTAAGGAACAATTTAGCCGCTTACACATACACAAGTATCTGCAAATGAAGGCACAGCAGGTTCAAGTATCTTGCCCAAAGAAACAATATGCACTGGTAGAGGTTAACCTTTGGGTGAGCTGAGCTGTCTGTGTGAGTACATGTTCTAAGTTCATCAGTCATAATACATTTTCCCCTCTAACAGTATTCTGGCAAAAGGCGGATTGATATTACCGTGCTAATAATGTTATCTCTGTAATACTGATTTGAAATTACACCTACAGAAACATTTGAAAAGGCCAGACTTTCAGCTCAGTGTTGGCCAATCACAGCTGCCAATAATAAAACACACATTTTGTCTAAATACATAAATGTGTAGTATCATACCTACTGTTTAGAACCCTTGCTATTGTTACTTTATTTTTAAACAAATTTTACTTTAATTTTTGCCATTTCTGTTCCTGGTTCCATACCAAAAGTTGTGTAAATTGGAACGGATCAGGAGGGTTACAAGAGTCTGCAGCCTGAGGTTTCTCTTGTGCTCTTGTTCCTCTCCTGTGGACATCTTCATGTTATAAATGATCCATGTTCCTCTGCAGATACCCTCTGGCAGTGACTCGGCACAAGGACAGTGAGAGCAGCAGCAGCAGCATGTACACTCAGAATGACCCCTGGGAGCCCGCTGTGTCCTTCGAAGACTACATCCACAACGACGAGGACCTGGTCAAACAGGTCTGTACAGCACCATGTGTGTTACGGGTTTGTCACAAGTCAGATAGTTTAAAATAATGGAATTTTGTTCATTTATTAAAGGGACAGTGCACATTAACAGAGGTGACGGTGAATAAATTAACTCATAAATAACAGGGCTCTCAAGTTTTGAGCGAGGTCGTGCCATTCTGTTTTGTCTGCAATGAATATGTGGAAACGTGGCGGTGACTATTGCACGTGTCGGGCTAACTCGTATTAACTACGCTAACTACGTATTAATCTTACTTTTCGGGCTCAGTGGGTGAGGAGGGGAGATGGCGCTGTCTCACATCCCTGAATCTGAACTGTGGCGTGGAGGGAGGCAGGGCGGGGGAGTGGGGAGGAAATGAAGTTCTCTGTTTACATGGAGATCTGTGGATCTGTGTCTCAGCCGCAGAGTCAGTGAAAGTCAATGAAAACTTGAGTGAAACGGACGAAATGTGAGATCCATATGTGTAATTTAGAACAACAAAGCGTACAAGCGAACAAGGAAGTCAAACCTGCGTGCCCGCTACGCAAAATGCGTACATGTTGGCAGGTCTGACTGCATCGGCAACATCTCTTTGGCTATGAATCTGGTGATGGCGTTGGTTATGTTTTGCCATCGTTGACTTTTTCTGTCATACGGAAAATTCTTTTTGACAAAAGCAAAAGGGGGGGGGCTTGAATTGTGTGCGGGAGTTTTTTTTGCTGAAAACACGTGGTGCCTGCATAAACTGAGCCACACAGACCGATTTTCTGGGCACAAAAAAAAAAAATTCAGCGTGAGAAATGCCATGTGTGGCGTGTGAATGTGTGAACACGTCGAATTGCATGTGTCACACTCTCAGTGTGTGAGACTTGAGAGCCCTGTAAATAAACAGGATTTGTTCTGTTCCATTTTAAATCTGACAGCTGTGGTACTATATGCTGGTTTTATGAGCAAGGTGACAAGCAACATTGTAATCAAAATGACATAGTTGCTCTAGTCTTGAAAATGCAGTTTAGAAGAATGTTTATGACCCAGTTGTTAGTGCGTTCATGATTTCATGGTGCTCTCTTGCACAGGACCTGGTTGCCTGGGTGACAGTGGGCTTCCTCCATGTGCCTCACTCAGAGGACATTCCAAACACAGCCACTCCGGGGAATGCTGTGGGCTTCTTCCTGAGGCCGTTTAACTTCTTTGATGAGGATCCATCCCTGTCATCGCGCAGCACAGTAATCGTCCGGCCCGGGCGCGATGGGGTGCCCCAGGTGCAGAGGTGGACCCCAGCCACTGTGGGCCACTGTGTCACTGATAAGCCTTTCTTCTACAATGGAACTTATGCTGAAGTCTAATGAACGAGCTACAAAGACAAAATCTTACAGTGTAAAAATGTGAATTAAAGGAGACGTATTATGTCAAATCAGCATTTGTGAGCCTTTAGTATTCCCTCTAATGTCATATCTACACATTGATTATTCAAAACAGGCAGGTTTCGGGTCATAAAATGTTTCAACAATAAAAACTCAAAGTTACTCTGCTCTATTACTTGTACTGAGCAGTAAAGGTGAATAGTGAAGAGTGAAAGGGTTTCAGTTTATACAGCTCTGTTTCACCTCATGAAGTGACGTGCTAGTTAAGGCATTCCTTTACATACACTGCAGAGTTTTTGAGGTACAGACTTTGTGCTGTTTGAAACATTGCAGTGAAATGCACTATGAGGTCACCTGAAGTCCACACTTGCTTTAAGTGCGTAGTGAAGTGTTGGTGAAGTGTGGAACTAAACATTCTCAGGACTGGAACACTGAACATTTCACCTTTCTGCATGTCTGCATTGAAGAGATCCGGTGTTTCTTTGATTATCTGATCTGTCATTTACGCTCATCACATGCAGAACATGCAGAACATGCAGACTTTCAGGGTAGGGGAGCTCACGTTAACGTTCAAAAACCTCAGAAAGTGAAAATTTCATGCCATGGGACCTTTAAGAGCAGTGAGGTCTGGGGATCCTTCCCCAGAACATCTGGAATTTAACAAAGCACATTTCCAGTCATTTGGTGCATTTTAGTGTGTCCTAGACCCAGGTCATTTTGGGAAGTATAGTCATGTTTTATTATTAGCAATAGGTGGAGTTAATATGATTAACAGGAGCTGGGTCACGCCTCAACCTCCTGGCCAGCCAACCACAGCTCATCTTGATCACGCTTTTAATTACCCAGAAGCCTTATTTATACGGCCTATCCCGACAACACCATCGTGTCAGCTCTCTCTACCCCCCTATCCCCCTCTCCCTCCCACCCCGTGTCTCTCATCCATCCTTCAGCCTGAAGACATCATCTTTAAGGAGGGGGGGGTTCTGAATCAGCTGGGTGACCATTTTGGATTGAAAACAGAGTCCCCATCCTGAGTCTCCCCCCAGCATCACATCTACCCACTGTCAATAAATATCTTTACCGTATTTCACCGTTATGGCGTGGTGCTTGCTAGTGAAACTCTGATGATCACACAGTGACAGACCTAAACTGCACTTTTTAATAAGTGCATTGTTTTTACTGTGATTCACAACATGCAAAGAGATCGTGCTGAATAATGAGCAGGGCTTTCAGCTTATTGTTATGCACAAACTGCTCCATTCAGATTACACATCTTTGTATAGTATAAGAAAGGCTTGGAGACTTGGCTGACCATACTGCACACTCATCCTTATTCAGAAGTGCACCTCACCCTTCTTAACACAGTGGACTATCCTCTGCTTCCTGTCTGTAGACCCTGCCTCTTCTTAAGCCTTTTCAAATTGTTTACCAGTGGACTTAACTCACTAGTATTTACAAATGGGCCCTACTCTCATCTCTGAGGGACCTTTTGATGCCATCTTGACCTCTGACCTTCGGCTGACTGCTGTCTGACCTCAGCTTCCTGTCCACCCTCATCACTTCTTTCCACGTAAATGACTTGTGGTGAGTGAATGTTACGTTCATGGTGCTGGTGCCACAGTTGTTGGAGCTGATGTGATCAGCGTTCCCTCGAGGTGTGATGCTAACTAAAGGCACTGCCCTGTCTGAGGCTTTCATTTATCTGACATTTATTTGAACACAATCTGACCAGAAAGAGCTGATTTAAACATGTCTCTCTCAAATAACATCAATCAAGCATCAGTTTTTTCAGATCCTTGTTGACAAACTCCTAAACAGAACCATGAACGCTCTTATTGATCACAGGCTCCTGGAAATGTGCTCTTTCAATCTTTTTTCTTTTTTTTTCTTGACTTTTCAGACACAGTGCTCAGGAGCACAAAGACAGTATGCATTTCAAACACGGGTCTAAGCGCCACACCAACACATAAACTTTTTAAACTGAATAATATGCTGCTCCTCCGAAGTAACTGACCCAAGATCTCAACATTATGACCTCTGCAATTGAATGCTCTTAATCCCTTCAGGTCTCCAGGGTTGTGGGTTAGACTCCCCAAACATCCAGGATGTAGATGCTGTGTGTCCGGACCAGACTGCCCTCCTCTGGGGGGGGGGATGTGGTTGGAACGTTGCCGTGGAGCTGAGTCTATAAAGACATTCCTGACATTGCATCAACACACACAAATAATTCAAACACCAAACACCTACAGTATATATATAGTATAGTACACCTATATACACCTACAGTCCTGTACTTTGTTGTGGAAACTGCAGTTGTCAGTCCAGAAAATATTATAAGACAAAAACCAAAACAAAAAATACATGTTTTTGCCCCGACTAGATTAAAGAGGGGTATGAAGTGAAATGTAGCTTTCAAACACATGCCTGAGGAGGTTTTAGATGTCATCCATAAATGAGTAATCTAGCGATCTCTCCTGGGCCTCCTCACGGTTAGATTCTGTGCAAGTCTCCGCCCACACCCACGCTCCCACACGACAGTTCTCCATAAATATACAAAAGCACGATGAGTGGGATGCACTGTGTTGGGATAGAGCTCTATCAAGGGAGGGACTTAGGGCAGCAAAAGGAAGGAACAGCAGGTGTTGTCTCTATGGAGAATAGAAGATAGATAGTAATGATGTACTGTGGAACATTCCAAATGTACATCAGCTTCTCAACTCGTGTGGCGATATTGAATTAATGTGTGAATGTGAGTAAGTGCTTTCAAATCACATATGGCTGACATTAAAAGTCCTGTATGAACATTAAACCTTGTTAAGTTGTGTTTTGTTTCATTCACATGTTTGAATAATCTGTTGTTATTAGTCTGTATATATCTCCAAACCTTTAGTTCAGTAGAGAGGTCAGGGTGTTCGGGGTTATGGCTCTTCTGGACACTAGGGGTCACTGTGGGACATGTGCTTGATCTTTTGTTTCCCTCCATTTCGTTTCTTTACCACCTGTTTCCAATTGTTCTTGTGATCATGTGATCAATTGGGCTGGGTATTTAAGCCCTGGTTTTCTGTTGTTTGTCACTGTTGTTTGAGTCTTTGTTCCCTGTCCATGTCCCTAATGAGTCTAGAATTTGTGTCTTGTTAAAGATTAAGCCTTTTGCATTCTCGAACTTTAACACTCTTAGTTTTTTGGATTTTTTATGTTTTTGGAAAGTTTTTGTGTTGCCAAGCTTTTTGCAAATTTTGGATTTTGTGTGTTGCTTGTGGACCTTCTGAGTTTTTTGAAAAATAAATGGAGAACATCTTTTAATTTGAACCTCTGCACTTGAGTCTGCTCTCTCTATCTGGACTGTTGCACAGTAGTCAGCACACCCCCTACCAAGCCAGCGACCCGGAACTCTATTCCCGAGTCGGCCTTAACACAGGGCACTTCCAGGGCTGAAATGATCCAAATGATTCTAGTGAAAGTGCATGGAGTTTAAAAACACAGTGCAGCAGTGGAATTTTACCAATGAAACATTTGTAAATAAACAATAACCAGTGAGTTTATCTGTGAGTGTGGAGAGAGGGTCACTCAGCAGTGATGGTGGTAAATGGTGCACTTGTGATCAAATGGATGGCTGTGTGATCAATCACATCAAGCTTGTGGAGCGGTGTTTTTGATGCAGATGTGTAAACTAAATCTCCATAGTCAGTGATTGGGAGGACTGTAGTTTTAACTAAAAGCTCTTTTGCGGGGCGTGTGAAACTGTTTTAAGCCGACTATTAATGTGCATTTCAAAATTAAATGAAGAATCGAGCCTTACGCCGAGGTACTTGTAATGATCGACAATCTGTTAAACATGTGTGAATGAAACAAAACACAACTCCTGGTCTGTTTGTGATGAGGAACCCACATTAGAACAGAGATCAGAAAATATTGTGATATGGGCCCTTTACCTCAGACTCTGTCCTAGGGCTGCAGTTAAACCCTTCCTTCCATTCCCATTGAGAGCAGTGTAGACGAGACTGCAGCGGCACCCTGATCCACGTCAAGCCTGTACGCACATTCCTCACACAGGCTATGGAGACAGTGCAGTCACTCGTCTGTACAGGTACCACTTCCACTGTCTTTGGCACACATGCATTTGCTCTTGACACTTCCCAGTGATGTCATGCTGGTGCTGTTCTACATGCATCACTGTAGACGGGGGCATGTAGAACAGCACTTACCCTTGTGACACAATGCATACATTAGCAAGCACAAACCAAAAGGTTATGAAGATCATCTGAAGACTCAATAAAAAATACAAAATGGTTTGAAACAGCACAGTTTCAGGAGCCTGAAATTCATGGTTCTGTTTAGGACTTGACCTGTTTAGGACCAAAAGGTGAGAGCAACGAACTGAAAAACTGTTCACACTAACTGATGCTGCTTAGCTTGTGACTGTAATGTTATTTGTGAGAGAATTAAAAGTGAATTATATAACTTTTCGGTAGTGAGTTTGTCACCTGCTTGTTTCTATGGAGATGTCATTGTTCTGCCTGGAATGTTCCAACAGCTCTACTTTACATTTATTCAATTACAGGTGGTTTTATAGCTCAAAAATACCTAGAAAAACATGGTCTGGTTTGGTCTCCATGAAGATAGAAAGGTTTAATACCATACTGTGGAACATTCCATACAGAGAAAAGCTTTTGACAGACAGAAATGTTACACAGTGCACCTTTAAACAGAGTAGTATTTACTCCTCCGTGTGTAATATTTTTGTTGAAATAACAGAATTCTTACTTGAGTAAAAGTTGTTTGTAGTTCCTCTTCCCACTGTGAGCAAGTCTAAAGTGACAAAAGCTTTATGTTGGCAACACTGTTATTGTTAACGTTTATTCCTTTGTCTGGAATGTTCCACAGTATGGCATTAAACCTTTCTGTCTTTATCGAGACCAGCTCTGTGGAGAGGCGACCCCGCTCATAGTCACAATCCCTGTTTTTCTAGATATTTTTGACCACCTGTAATTGAATAATTAATTTTTGCAGACCTATTCTGTCTGTTCCCAAGTAATTACAACTGTTTAAAGGAAAAGTAACGTTTTTTACAATCTGAGCCTTATTTCGGTAATAAAACAAGTTGTTTTACTCACCCATAGCACTTTGGTGTCATATGGAGCACTTCTGGAGATGTTTTAGATTTGCGATCTCCATAACGTGAGTTCTCGGGGCACATGTTTGCGGGCTCCAAATAACACAAACTTTAGCACTTTTTAAATCATAGAAGCTCGATGTCTTAGTCTACGATTTCGTGTGGTCAAAAGTGGCCTGTAATCCGAGATTTAGCCATAGTTTCGAGTAGATGAGGACGCCAGTGCGCATGTGCGGACTGTGCTCTCAGCTCCCGGGACCCAAACATGAAACGCAAAGCTGTAAACTATGGATAAATCTGGGATTACAGGCCACTTTTGACTCAAACAAAAGTGTAGACTAAAGACATCGAGCTTCTATGATTTGAAAAGTGCTAAAGTTTGTGTTATTTGGAGCCCGCACGGGGCATATTACATGCTTGGGGAATATATTATATGCCCCGAGCTATGGCTAGAAGTCGCGCTAGGCTAACGGCGTTAGCCTAACGCTAATCCAAAACATCTCTGGAAGTGCTCCATATGACACCAATGTGCTATGGGTGAGTAAAACAACTTGTTTTATTACCGAAATAAGGCTCAAATTGTAAAAAAAAACAACGTTACTTTTCCTTTAATGTCATACTGTGGAACATTCCAGGCAGAGCAATGACATCTCCATAGAAACAAGCGGATGACGGACCCCCAACCAAAAATATTACATAGTGCATGTTTAACATCATGTCTAAATATGGGAAAAGTCAATCCTGATGATATGGGATAGAATATGAAAACTGTGGCATCAGCGGGACACAGTGAGGAGGGTGAGGGCTGCAGCTGAGACCAACTACACAATCCAGAGAGAATGATAAAGACAAATAGAGGGCGAGGCAAACAGTTAGTGGAATGTCTTTTACATTATAATGAGCTTCAACACACACACAGTGACAACAAAAGAGACACAAACACACAGCGCATCCAAAAGGCCTTGGTTTGAGCAGATGAGCACACAGAGCTGACGTGTGTGTGCAGACGGGAAGTGTGTACCTTTTGTCACAGCAACAACAACATTCACACACCGTTCTCATCTGCATCGGGAATATTGTTTGTTTTCATAATTTTTTCAGGCATAGAATTGTCACACTGCAGGCTCCTGTACGTTCAAGTTAAAGGTCCTATCATTTTCAGAATTTGGCCATATTTTAGGTTTAAAATTGTACTTCCTGGATTTCCAACCAGGGAATTCCATAACTGTTACCTAGAAAAACTGATCTAATGCGACCTTGAGTGTCCAGAAAGGCGCCTAATAAATAAAATGTATTATTATTATTATTAATGGACACAGAGATGATTATCTGACAAATACAAATATAAGAAATCACCTTTATTTTGTTGAAATCATGTTAAAAGTATCAGAAAAAATGTGTTTTGTAGATGTAAATTGTGTCAAACTTTTGGACAGAATTCTCTCAATGTGATGTTATCAATATGTACTTCCTCAAATTTTCAACGTATGTTTCAACTTTTCTTCTCAAATTTCTTCTTGACTGATGTAAAACTAATATTTAAGCCATGTTGGAATGTTGTTACCTTCTCGAAAACAGACCTGCAGTCGTGTTTTGTTTCATTTTCATTCTCATTCACATGTTTGAGTAATCATATATTATTGTCTACATTTCCAAAGCTTAAAATTCTCACACATTTAAGTGTTATTAAGAGTGATTCGTGCATGTTTGAGTCGTCTTTAATCACTTATTTTCAGGACTCCATTTTGCTGGTCATATCCACCACTACACGCCCACTGTGACGTATGGATCTCCATCTCCAAATGTGTGAGTGGCATAGGATTTGAGAGCATTAGGTAGTTATTTTGGCATTTATTTATTTTTTCAAAGGTAGCTAGTGTGATGTGCAGCTATATCCGACAGTTAAATGTGCTAAATATTATAACATTATCTCTGTACATGGACAAAAGATGACTTTAAATCCCCTCCTAATCCAGTCAGGTCTCCAGGGATTGAGGGTTAGACTCCCCAAACATCCAGGATTCAGGATGCTCTGTATCCGGCCAGACTGATCTCAGGCCTGTGCAGATCCCCGGGAGAGGCTGCTCTGTTGTGTGGGCTGCATTTGATGTCATAATACTGAATAAAGAGTACTGTTTTTTTGATAGGGACCATAACAGATCCTGTACCCGATGTTTACAAAGCAGCTCTAGTGCTTCAAACTTGATTTTGATACTAAGGAATAGACTCGACACTCAATACTAATATTAAATCTTTAAATAATACTATCTTTTCCATTCCCATGTGTCCTTGTATGTGTGTACTCCCTCAGTGTTCCTGTAGGTTCCACAGTGCTCCAGGGGCGTGTACTTGTCTATGTGCTCTTATACTTCATTTCTCTTCTGTCACTGGGACTTTTTTAGTATTGATACGTTGCTTAATCTAATTATAAAGCGTTTTAATCTCAGTGAAATAGGAAGTATGCCGTTAGCATGCTAGTTGCTGTTAGCTTTACCTTGTCAGTAAAATCCTCTGAAAAAAATGCTTACAAACTCATTGCGGTGAATAATTAGAATGTTCTGGATGCATGAGGTAAGTGAGTGACTTTTCAAATGGACCAGTTCTGTTTTTCCCATTTTTAAGATGATGAACAAAATTGTGAAAAAGATCATTTCTACCATACGGACTTGTGCTTTGTCATATCTTCATGGTGTCCATACCTGCCTGTCAAAGCCTGATCTCATCAGATCTCAGAAGCTCCAGGGCCTGGTCAGTACTTGGATGGGAGACACTGGGAATTCCAGGAGCCACAGGGGGGCGCCAGAAAGTGGAGTGTATGAAAGTGGAGTGTGTGAGTGTTGGAGGTGGTCGCAGGGGCCGATGGCGCTGATTGGCAGCCTCGCTTCCGTCAGTCTGCCCCAGGGCAGCTGTGGCTACAGAAAGTATCACCAACACCAAGTGTGGAGTGAATGAACAATGAACTGTAAAGAGCTTTGAGTGTCACGAAAGGCACTATATAAATAATGCAATGAATTATTATTATTATTATTATTATTATTATTATTATTATATTTTGTATAACTGTAGGCACTGCTCTGTCGATCTGTTATTCAAGTTAGACTTTAATCTGATCTTTGTTTAAGCATAAACGTGATCACGTTTGACTAATCATGTGATCACGTGATCGGCTGTGAGCTGGAGACATTTGTCCCAGTGAGGGACAGGAGGACACTGGACAAACTGCTCTCCATCATGGACACTCCTGCTCACCCACTGCACCAGACCATAGAGGGACAGAGGAGCTCATTCTCCAACAGGCTCCTACAGCTCCACTCAAACAGTGAGAGATACAGGACGACATTCATACCATACTCCATACAAGTGTACAACAACTCACCTTATGTAACAGATAATACTCCCTACAAGTGTACAACAACTCACCTTATGTCACAGATAATACTCCCTACAACTGTACAACAACTCACCTTATGTCACAGATAATACTCCATACAACTGTACAACAACTCACCTTATGTAACAGATAATACTCCCTACAACTGTACAACAACTCACCTTATGTAACAGATAATACTCCCTACAAGTGTACAACAACTCACCTTATGTAACAGATAATACTCCCTACAACTGTACAACAACTCACCTTATGTAACAGATAATACTCCCTACAAGTGTACAACAACTCACCTTATGTAACAGATAATACTCCCTACAACTGTACAACAACTCACCTTATGTAACAGATAATACTCCCTACAACTGTACAACAACTCACCCTTATGTAACAGATAATACTCCCTACAACTGTACAACAACTCACCTTATGTAACAGATAATACTCCCTACAAGTGTACAACAACTCACCTTATGTAACAGATAATACTCCCTACAACTGTACAACAACTCACCTTATGTAACAGATAATACTCCCTACAAGTGTACAACAACTCACCTTATGTCACAGATAATACTCCCTACAACTGTACAACAACTCACCTTATGTAACAGATAATACTCCCTACAAGTGTACAACAACTCACCTTATGTAACAGATAATACTCCCTACAACTGTACAACAACTCACCTTATGTAACAGATAATACTCCCTACAATTACATATAGCTGTGATTGGATATTTTATATTTTATTACCTATTTTTCTATTTTTTTTGTACATATACACTTATTATTTTTTATTTTTATAATTATGTCTCATTTGACACCAGTCTTTTTGCTATCCCATCTATTTTTGTTGCTCCCTGTTATATATTGACTTAGTTTGAGTTATTGGTGAGCTGATTTATGATGTTAAACAAGTCTCTCTCACATAAAATTGCAGTCACAAGCCAGCTAGCATTAGTCCACAGTTTTTCCGTTAGTCACTCTCACCTTTTAGTTGAAAATCAAACTCCTAAACAGGGCCACAAACATGTGCATTGTTCACTGGTTCCTGAAAATGTGTTGTTAAAACTTCAGTGTTTGCTAATGTGGGCATTGTATCACCGTGGTAACAGCTGAACATTCCATCACAGACATACACACAGAATTCCCCCAGCCTGATGTCACCTCAGTATCAACTGACCACCAAATGTTCCAGTAAACACGAGCCCTCACATACTGTACGCAGCAGTGGTATTGTCATGCGTGCAGCTTCCCCACATCGCAGCCAGGGGGAGCAGAGGGGCCGGAGCCGGGGCCATGTGTGAAGGGTAAACACTGCGTTTTAAAGAGTGTGTGCAGACTTTTACAGAGGTGCTGGTAAAACGCGCTGATGGCACACGCATTCTGCCCTGACGCACCACGGCAACGCTTCACACACAACTTACAAAACTGGTAAGGTCATGAGAGAGTGGTGAGGGCACTGATAAAAGAGGAGCAATAATGATGGGAAAGGGACATCTGACTATTTGTTATCTCAGTTAGTTTACAGATCTATATGATTTTGGTTGTAATTTCCATGGCCAGAGAAGTTCACTGTACACTGGACTTGTGTTAGTAGTTGCAGTCATTAGGCAGCATTGACCTCTGACCCCAATGCAAAAGGTGAATGCCAATCCAATGCTTCCTTAAAGTTAAAAAACCTGAAAACCTGTATGATGACTGCAAAACTGTAAACATGTTTTTCAAGTGTGCTGTCTCCATCTAGTGGCTGACTCCAGAGGAACATTTTACACAAGCTGTAACGTTTTAAATTAGCATATGGTTTTAATATGTATTTTGTCTATTTTGTGTTTTTGTGGCCAACTTGCTTGGCTTTGCTCACTTTGGATGAAATCTGTTCCCATGGATAATTGTTTGAGCTCTCAGTCCTTAACACAGCTTCATAGAAATGCTCTTCCCTCCAGAACAATGTGTAGAGTACTGGTGTGGCCTGATCTTGTCACATCTCAGAAGCTAAGAAGGGCCAGGCTTGGTTAGTACCTGGATGGCAGACCACTGTGAACACTAGGTGCCACTGTGGGCAGGGCCGGCCCAAGGCATAAGCGAACTAAGCGGCCCCCACGCCACCAGGGGGCCCCCAAGACCAGTTGGGCCCCAACCCCCCGGTCCTCAGGAAAAAATAGTCATTCGCAGGCCTGGGAACCCTCTGGAAAAGCTGGAGGAAGTGTGTGTGTGGAGAGAGATGTATGGGCCTCCCTGCTCAGACTGCCTCTGGAACCCAGCCCTGGATGAGGCAGAAGAGAGAAGGCAGCTGGAGAAAGTTCACCAGAACAAGTCTCCAGGACCTGACCAAATCAACCCCCGTGTGCTAAGAACTTGTGCAGCACAGCTCACTGGGGTCCTGCACTTTCTCTTCACACTGAGTCTGAAGTTTGAAAGGGTACTGGTGCTTTGGAAGACCTCCTGCACTGTGCCAGTGCCCAAGAAGTCTGTCCCATCTGGACTCAATGACTTCAGACCAGTTGCGCTGACGTCTCATGTCATGAAAGTGTTTGAGAGACTTGTTCTGGCTCAGCTCAGACCCCTGGTGGCTCCCTATACAATTTGCCTCTCAAGCCCACATGAGTGTGGAGAACACTGTAATCTGTAATCTCACTCTCACCTGGACAGTGTTAAGGGCTCTGAGGATATTGTTCTTTGATTTCTCCAGCCCTCTCTGATGGGTGAGAAACTGCTCAGGATGGGTGTCAGCTCCTCCACTGTCTCCTGGATTACTGACTACCTGTCAGGTATGATATTGTATTTTATATTTTATTACTTTTCTATTTACATCTGATTTGTACATATACATTTATTATTATTTTTTTGTATATAATTATGTCTCATCTGACACAGGTCTATTGCTCTTTGGTTGCTATTCTATCTATTTTTTTTCTTTTTACCCTCTGTTATATATTATATATTATTTATTATATATTATATTTGATGAGTGAGCTACCGTACCCAAAACAACTGGATCAATTGTGGATCAATAAAGTTTGTCTAAGTCTAAGAAGAAAATGGATATTTTTTGTGTTGTTTTTTATGAAGCATCGCAAGCAGCACTCTCGCTGTGAAAATCAGTTGCCCCAGCGTTAAATGACCGTCATGTCTGTTCCCCCTGTGACACAGTCATTTTAATGAAATAGGCCAGTGAACTTGACAGTATTGACCATAACACGTCACTCAGACTGCACCTGGCCCAGCTGTGACTCCAGTGTTGGAGCTGTGTTACTACAAGTGTTTGCTTCAGTTTAGACAGAGCTGTGTGAAAACTGTGTTCATAATATCTACCACACACCTTAACTGGTCCAAGTAATTAGCGTCACCTGGAGTTGTGTTCTGTTTCATTCACACATGTTTGAGTAATCCTACGTTATTAGTCTGTCTACATCTGTCTAGTATGGGGAACTGCGAACTAGGGGGGGGCAACATCAGAAGGAAAAACACAGGTGAACGTTTCATCCATCTGTTGGATCCACCTGGCGCTAGATACCATCGCAGATAAATGGATGTGGAACTGTGGGGAACAGCGGCTCAGTCCGTATTCATTATCATACATGGGTAGGGAGGATTGCGGGTCGCACAGACCTGCAGGAAGTGGGGACCTGACAGAAACCAGAGTTCTGGCAAATTGTCTGTTCGTCTGGGTTCTAAAATGTATCGATTATGTTAAATTCCCCTTTTGTAATCAATTCTCCTGAAAAATGTGATTCAACTGGACTCTTTGTTTTGACTGCAGCTTCTGCACAAACACAAGGCCGACAGCTGCCGCTTATCTCAGACTCTACAAAAACATTGCCACACTTATCTTATCTTGTTATTTCTGTTTTAGTTGAAACTAGTCTGCCTAAGAGTAGTTCATGTGTATACCCCTTGCTCTGGTGACGCTAACAGCCGGATTAGATAGATGATAGATATATACTTTATTGAGCCAGAAAGAAATTCTATATTCGGCAGCAGCACAGCAACAAACATAGCAACACAGAAAATATTTTAAAACTGCACTGTGTAACTTTTCTGGTGGTGGGTCCTTCGAAATATTTTCTCCATGGAGATTTTAGTGCTATGTCTGACATGTATGTCTGACAGAATGCTTGTTTTTCTAGGTATTTTTGAGCTATAAAACCACCTGTAATTGAATAAATGTAGAAGAGCTGTTTAATGTCATACTGTGGGACATTCCAGGCAGAGCAACAGCATCTACATATGAAATAAGCAGGTGACGGACCCCCAACCTAATCGCAGGTTGTGAACACAGTGTTCCTTTAAATGTAGTTAGCCCCTTATAGTGATTTTTTTTTTCCTAATTGTAGTCTAATTTTGAACATTTTTAGTTGAGATTGGAGGTGCTATGATTGTGGGGCAAAAATGTATGGAGGAGCACTGGAGGCTATTGCACCCTCAAGACACCCTCAATCCCCCTCAAGCCCCCTCTGGTGCTTCCAGTGCTTCTTCTTTATACAGTCTATGATTACAAGTCTCACTGACCATGGTGTAATATTTTGTAATGTACCAGGAGGCACAGAACCTCTGCTGATGTGAGGAGCTAAAATTAGACTGGAGTTTGGCAGCAGCTGATTCTGACCTCCCAGAGCAGGACCCTGTGCGTGAAACATGGGCATACTTCTTTGGAGCAGATTCCCAGTTTGGCCATTTTTTTGGTTTAAAAATTGTATTTTCTGGAAATGATAAAATCCCGCTAGGTTAGTCCACAACTGTTACCTATAGTCACTATGTGTTACACTGGGTCCTCCTCCTCTCCTCCCCCTCCTTGTTCTCTTCCACCTTGATAAAAGGAGAAATTCAATTTGTCAACTGGACAAAGTTTGTTTGGTTGAAAACGTTTCGCCGCTCATCCGAGAGGCTTCGTCAGTTCTGGTTCTGATGCTGGTTAGACACTGTTTATATCTAGCTGCAGGGAGGAGCTCACTACACCGGAAAAGTTCTGAACCAATCCCAGCTAATCTGCTATCTTTTGTTTTCATCTGGCGTCTCGTTTAGCATATCTATTCAGCCCTCAGATGAGCTCACTACCCTGGAATAGTTCTGTAACTATCTCAACTAATTGCTCCTTTTGTTTTTCGAATGGCGTATAGCAGAGGTCTTCAACAGGGGGGTCTCGACCCCTAGGGGGGTCGCGGAGGTACTGCAGGGGGGTCGCGAAATCTTTTGATTTCACTTTAAAATAATATAATTTGATATTTTATAGTGTAAAATACAGTATTAACCTGTGTATTATTTCCTTGTATTGGATGTACCATAACAGAGTAGCAATGTTTATACATGACACTAAGCTCAATTTAATATAAAACACAATTCTATGCCGTATATATAGTAGGGGGTCCCTGGCCTGAAAAACGTTGAAGACCCCTGGCATATAGTTTAGCCTCTCTATTCAAACTGACGACCGTCTCCACCCCTCTGCCCCTGACTTGTCTGCCCTAATGCTTTCGTTCGTCTGTTCTGACTTGGTTTAAGAATCGAATTATAAATGGGAGACAAATTATGTCTAACTCCCCCATTTCTGTTTAACGACGGATTCTCTTTTTTTGACAAAAATTGCCTCTTTAACCCCCCTCTCAAACCAGTTCTTTTCCCTGGCTAAGATCTGTACCTCACTGTCCTCAAAAGAATGGCCCGTGGCTTCTAGGTGAAGATGTACGGCAGATGACGGTCCACTCTGGCACGCCCGTCTGTGTTGGTACATCCTCTTGTGAAGTGGCTGCTTGGTTTCTCCAGTGTAGCGCTCACTGCAGTCTTCACTACACTGAATGGAGTAGACCACATTGCTTTGTTTGTGGCTCGGTGTTTTGTCCTTTGGGTGGACGAGTTTTTGTCTTAAAGTGTTTGTGGGTTTCTTCCACCTTCTTCTTGAGTTTGGTCAGAGGACATCATCACATTCTTTAGGCCTGTTATATTAGCTACATGGGAGACAATGATAGATAGATAGATAGATAACAAGTTATTTTATTTATTTATTTATTTATTATTAACCAGTTGGGACCAATCATCTACTTTAATACCAACACACGCTTCATAATGATATACTTTTACTTAAATAACCAATTTGAGTGCTTCCTCCATCACTGTAGATGGCATGATTATGCGTTATGGGGTGCTGGTACTGCCCGTTGGTGTGGTGAGATAAGTGGAGAAACAGGTGTGAAAATGCCCAAACACAGAACGGTGACATGGTGCTGAGACGGTGCTGGTGAAGACAGAGGACTTTTACCACATGGACACACTAGACTCAGCGCTCCTCATGGGTTTAGCTTTGTCATGTTGTTAAAATGTGAAGATTCTATACTTTACTATAGTTTGGATCAAATCATGGCAAGAGTATAGATTTAAATGTGCACTATGTCAGTTTTCTGTTGGGGGTCCATCACTTGCTTGTGCCTTCTGCCTGGAATGTTCCACAGTGTGATATTAAACAGCTCTACCTTACATTTATTAAATGACAGGTGGTTTTATAGCTCAAAAATACAAAGAAAAACAGGCATTCTGACTGTGAGTGCCTCTCCACAGATCTGACCTGTAACTTGGTCTGGCTTGGTCTCCGTGAAGATACAAAGGTTTAATGCCGTACTGTGAAACATTCCAGATAAAGCAATAACATTTCCATAGAGAAAAGCATTTGACAGACCCTCCACCAGAAAAGTTACACAATGCACCTTTACCAGCCAAAGATGCAAATGAGGAGGGCCTAAAAATGTGTTAAAACGAAACAAACAAACAAAAAACAGGAAACCTGATTTAGTCCTGGTTCAAGACCTGGGCCACTCCTGGTCCAGACCTGGTCCAGACCTGGTCCAGACCTGGGCCAGACCTGGTCCAGTCTTGGACCTGGCCCTATAGGAGAGTTAGGTCTGGTTTTGTCAGGTAAGTTCTTTCCTCTTTATTTGTGGCTGTGTGTATTCACTACAATCTACATTGTGATATACTGTATATTAGTGCTGTCAGGCGATTTTTAAAAAATCTAATTAATTACAGGATTTGTAATTAATTAATCTAATTAATCGCATTTTTTTAAAATAATTTTTTTAGGTGGTTTATTGTGCTCTCCCACAGTGCAAAAAAAGGTGTCAAACGTGTGATTTACAGTGGTACAGTGAAGGCTGCAGACCTCCCCTTTAAGTCTCCTGACCAGCTTATTAAGTCTCTTCCTGTCCCGCTCTGTGCTGCTCGGGGCCCAGCAGACGACAGCGTAGAGGAGAGCAGAGGCCACCACAGAGTCATAAAAAGTCTTGAGCAGAGGCCTGCTCACTCCAAAGGACCTCAGTCTCCTCAGGAGGTGGAGGCGACTCTGGCCCTTCTTGTACAGGGCGTCGGTGTTGTGGGACCAGTCCAGTTTATTGTTGAGGTGAACACCCAGGTACTTGAAACTGTCCACAGTCTCTATGTCCTGCCCCTGGATGTTCACCGGTGACTGAGGTAGTGGTCTCCTCCTGAAGTCCATCACCAGCTCCTTTGTTTTACTGGTGTTCAGGCTCAGGTGGTTGCGCCCTCACCAGTCCACAAAGTCACTGATGACCGAGCGGTACTCCAGCTCGTTCCCCTCAGACACACAGCCCACAATGGCCGAGTCATCAGAACTTCTGGAGAGGGCAGCTGTCTCCACGAGACGAGAACTCCACCCATCCTCCAGCTTCCCCCGCAGCAGCGCCGGCCTGATGGTGTTGAAGGCGCTGGAGAAGTCAAAGAACTTGACCCTCACAGCACTCCCGGCGGTCTCTAGGTGGGTGAGCGCCCGCTGCAACAAGTAGATGACGGCGTCCTCTACTCCTACGTTTGGCTTGTAGGCAAACTGCAGCGGGTCCAGGGTGGGGCTCACCACAGAGCGGAGGTGACTGAGGATCACCCTCTCCATGGTCTTCATGAGGTGGGAGGTCAAGGCGACTGGTCTGTAGTGGGCCGGTTCCCTGGCGTTTGTTGTTTTGGGAACTGGGACCACACAGGAGATCTTCCACAGGACGGGGACCTTCTCCAGGCTGAGGCTCAGGTTGAACATGTAGCAGAGAACCTCACAGAGCTGGTCTGCACAGGTTCTCAGCAGCCTGGGGCAGATACCGTCGGGTCCTGCGGATTTCCTCTGCTTGAGTCGCCTAAGCTCCCTCCTCACCTCGTCCGGTGTGATGGAGAGGGGGGAGTGAGGGGGGACTGGGGTGAACTGCAGGGGGTGGTGGTGGGGGGTGGAGGGGGATGTGGCTACTGGCCCGGGGAGGTGTGAAGAGGAGGAGGGGGGAGTCAGCAGAGGGGGTGGGGGGGTGAGTCAAACCTGTTGAAATAGCAGTTTAATTTGTCCGCCCAGCGCTGATCACCATCAGCTGTCCCTCTGCCATTCTGTCCAAAACCAGACATGCTCCTCAGTCCTCTCCACACACCCCGCGCGTTGTTTTGGGCCAGCTGCTCTTCCATCTTCCTCCCATAGTCCTTCTTGGCCCGTCTGATCCTCCACTGGAGCTCTCTCTGGACCCTTTTCTGCTCCTCTCTGTCCCCTGAGTTGAAAGCCCTTTTCTTCTGGTTCAGGAGGGCTTTAAGCTCAGGGGTGACCCAGGGGTGGTTGTTGGAGAAACACCGTACCCTCCTGGTTAGCACGGTGTTCTCCACGCAGAAGTTGATGTAGTCCGTGATGGGTCAGGCCGTTGATGTCGTTTCCATAAGAGTCAATGAACATGTCCCAGTCAGTGTTCTGGAAACAGTCTCTCAGACTCTCACAGGCCTCCTGAGTCCAAAGCTTCACAGACCGCTTCTGCGCAGGTTCTCTTCGCACCCTGGGTGTGTATTCAGGGAGCAGGTAAACCAGACAGTGATCCGAGCGTCCGAGCGGGGGGAGGGGGGCGGAGGTGTAAGCGTCTTTGACATTTGCATAAAAAAGGTCCAGAGTCTTTTTGTCTCTCGTGGGGCATGTGACGTATTGAGTGAAAGTGGGAAGACTAGTGGAGAGTGATGTGTGGTTAAAGTCTCCAGTGATCAGAAATAAGGTGCGCGGATGACGTATCATCATGTCATTCACGACGCTATGGAGCTGTTCGCATGCTGCCGCTCCATCCGCTGATGGAGGAATGTACACACAGAACACAATAATGTGTGTCATTTCTCTGGGCAGATAGTTCGGCCTCAAACCGACAGCGAGTAGTTCAATGTCCCGGGAGCACAGCTGATGTTTCACGTGCACATTCCCGGGATGGCACCAGCGTTCGTTAATGAAGAAAATCAGTCCTCCTCCTTGTTTTTTCCCACTCTCCGTTACAGTCCAGTCTGCACGCCTCATAGTAAATCCGTCCAGTGAGATTACATTGTCCGGTATATTCCCATTCAGCCACGTTTCGGTGAAGCATATCAGACTGCAGTTCTGGAATTGTCTCTGATGTTGGGTCAGCGCGGTCAGCTCCTCCACCTTGTTGGTCACAGAACGCAGATTTCCCGTGATCACCGTAGGTAATCCATTCGGTAAATACGGTCTCCATTACTTGCGTCCGCTCCTGCAGCCTCACCTCTTTCTCCGTATCGCCGCTGGGACCTCCGGCTTCCCTGCGTGGAGTAGAGACGGACCCTGTAGCTCGAGGAGCTGGTCGCACGCGTATGTAATCCTGTGCGTGGCTGAGGTACACTGGCGCAGATTCATAAAGTGCACAAAAACACTACAGCTAACGATATAACTGTAGTGAGAGTAGGCTTCCCAGGTGCGCGACTGCACCCTGTTTCACCTACTCTAAAGAAAAAGTGGGAAAAACGACTATATACAAGTAAAAAGAGGAAAAAAGGAAAAATAGGGACAGAGCTACTCCTGCAGGCGGCTGGCCTGTCCAGCTCCATCTTGGAAATATCTTCTATCAAATAAGGCTCCCACTATATAAGAGAAAGAATAAAAGAAAGAACTAAATAGCATTAAATATATAATATTTAATGCTAATATCATAGGCTACAGTGTGAATGTCCTATTACAATATAGTGATATTTTATTTATACAACACCTTTCTAAACAATCGAAGATATTCTGCCACAATTCTAACATGCACATGTCGTTGCTTACATGCTCAACTGGTCAAAACATACAATAAAACCAATACACTTAAAATGTTACTTCTGCCTCAAATCAATGAGCATTTGAACTGTAACAGCACATGGGGGTGGTGCACATGGGCAGTAGCGTGAGGTAGCACAAATCAACAGGACACCGACCGAGGATTTGGTCATCTTAAACACACCTAATGTTATCTTGAACCCGTCATGAGTTGGACTAGTGCCCGCTCCATTGCAGCCCAGAAAACATGCCTCTTATTTTGCCTGGAGAAGAGCCTCCTCCTGCTTGTTTCTATAGAAATGCTGTCCCTATGGGCCCTAACCCTCATGTAGCTATCACCATGGACAATGTTCTAAAGTATAGTTTTAACTTTAACTTTCAATTTCCATTTATTTTAATCTTTTTTTTTTTTTAACAGGCTTTTCCTGTTCATGTTATCTTTAGATTTTGGGCAACCTACTTTTAAAAGCTAACTTAAATAAAAGATCAAATGAATTTCAGGTGTAACATTAGGTATTATTAAAAGGTATCAAATGAAGTAGATATGCTAATGCTGTATGCCATTTGATAAATCTGTAAAACTATTAAGTAGTGGAATTAGTCATTAAAGACATTTTATAATGAATCTAATTTTGTTATTACTGACTCCTACAGTGTGTACAAAAGTCCACCAGAGGGAGCTCAGTCAACACAGTAGATCTGTTACCTTTGCTTCATAAGGAAATGTTGGACCAATGGACCATTTGCACTAAAAAGACTAAAAAGTTAGAAAAAAACATAAGTAAATTTCTCTCAGTGCTGTTATTAGTCTGGCAGTTAGCATTATCAGGTCAGTAATTAATGTCAAAATACAAAATACAGTAAATAAATTCTAGTTAGCAAAGATGCCGTCCTCTCCCCAACATTCATATTATTATTTTTTCTTTTCTTTTTTCCCCCTGTTAATTTTTATATAACATGATATGGTGAAATGTATAATATTGCAGTTGTAGTTTTGAAAATAAGCCAAGATACACTATTAATCTAGGCTTTTTATAATGTTTGCAAAAAGAGCTGATTAAATTCACACTTTTTTAAAATATATTTTATATATTTTTATATCTTTAAACTGATCTATTTTGCAGCTATTCATTTGTCTTTATTGCTCAACAATTGCTTGAAATGCTTTTTTACTCTCAGCGTGGTCTCCTCTCCACAGATCTGACCTATAACTTGGTGGCATCACCAGCTTGTCTCTGTGGAGTTTAAAGCCATACATTGAAACATTCTTGATAAAGCTCTAGCGCGCTGGCATGGAGACAAGCAGGTGGTGGACCCTTCAACACAAACAAGTTGCATAGTGTTACGTTCAGAGGTGGGCAGAGGAGCCAAACATTCTACTCAAGTCAGAGTAATGTTAAATTAATGTGATTCTAGTATAAATACAAAGTAGTGCTCCAATATATTTGTGAATATTCTTATTTATTGTACTGCATCTTTTCCACTCTGTTATCTCCATGTTGGCGGCACGTGCATGAGCTGCGGCCCCTTCCCTGGCCGTCACTATGTCTCTGCTTGGCCAGGGAGAAATGAAATTTCGATTCGCTGTATGTCATGTACATGTGGCAGAATTCGACAATAAAGCTATGAACTATGAACTTCCTACTCTCACCTATGGTCATGAGCTCTGGGTAATGACCGAAAGGACGAGATCGCGGATACAAGCGGCCGAAATGAGTTTCCTCCGTAGAGTGGCTGGGCGCTCCCTTAGACATAGGGTGAGGAGTTCAGTCACACGGGAGGAGCTCGGAGTAGAGCCGCTGCTTCTCCACGTCGAGAGGAGCAGCTGAGGTGGCTCGGGCATCTGTTCCGGATGCCTCCTGGACGCCTCCGTCGGGAGGTGTTCTGGGCATGTCCCACCGGGAGGAGGCCCCGGGGAAGACCCAGGACACGCTGGAGGGACTATGTCTCCCGGCTGGCCTGGGAACGCCTTGGGGTCCCCCCGGAGGAGCTGGAGGAAGTGTCCGGGGTGAAGGAGGTCTGGGCGTCCCTGCTTAGACTGTTGCCCCCGCGACCCGGCCCCGGATAAGCGGAAGAAAATGGATGGATGGATGGATGAACTATGAACTATGAACTATGAACAAATGACTCAAGTAAGAATAAAAACTGTATATGGAAAAAATATTACTCAACTTAGAGTAACTTAAAGAGTTACTGACCCCTGATGTCTGAGTTTGAAATACAAAAAACATCCCCTTCCAAATACCATGTTGATGTAAAAAAAAAAGACAAAGAAATAATTTTTCTGAAACTTTATTAAACATGTAAAATCACACAAAATATGTGTGAAGAATCCCTCAGTCGTCCAGGTAAAATCCATGGCAAAAGGAGAAATTCAGTTTGTCACCTGGACAAAAGTTTA
This sequence comes from Paratrypauchen microcephalus, assembly GCA_036785185.1. NCBI lineage: Eukaryota > Metazoa > Chordata > Actinopteri > Gobiiformes > Gobiidae > Paratrypauchen > Paratrypauchen microcephalus. The sequence goes on from JAVJIX010000263.1 coordinate 607,702, forward strand.
TTTGGTTTCGCAGCTCATCCAAGCTGCTTCTTCAGTTCTGGCTAGAGCGCTGGTGGACACTGCTTAAAAACTGCCTGCAGGGAGGACCCAACTATAATGAAATTACTATGAAACTATCACACGTATTTGTTTTCAGGATTCTCTTTTTTGACAAAAATAGCCTCTTTAACTCCCCTCTCAAACCAGTTCTTTTCCCTGGCTAAGATCTGAACCTCACTGTCCTCAAAAGAATGGCCCGTGGCTTCTAGGTGAAGATGTACGGCAGATGACGGTCCACTCTGGCACGCCCGTCTGTGTTGGTACATCCTCTTGTGAAGTGGCTGTTTTGTTTCCCCAATGTAGCGCTCACTGCAGTCTTCACTACACTGAATGGAGTAGACCACATTGCTTTGTTTGTGGCTCGGTGTTTTGTCCTTTGGGTGGACCAGTTTTTGTCTTAAAGTGTTTGTGGGTTTGAAATAAACTGGGATTTCATATTGTCTGAAAATCCTCTGTAGTTTTTCCGAAACGCCGGCCAGGTACGGAATCGCTACCCCTTTCCTCCTAGGTTCAGATTCTCTATTATCTTGTTTATTGCCCTTGTCTCTCTTGGTTTTGTTGACAGCCCATTTAGGATCTCCACAAACAGAGAGGGCTTCCTGCACATGTTGTTCTTCTTTCTCCTTACCCTCTGTGCTTGTGGGAACCACTTGGGCCCTGTGTTGTAATGTCTGAATAACACCCAGTTTGTGCTGCAGTGGGTGGTGTGAATCAAAAAGCAGGTATTGGTCTGTGTGTGTGGGCTTCCTGAAGACTTCTACTTGGAGTCCCCGGTCTCCTCCTAACGTTACTGCACAATCTAAGAACGCCAATGTGTTATCCTTGGCATCTTCACGGGTGAATTTGATGTTCGGATCTACAGAATTGATATGTGCAGTAAAAGGTTCCAAATCTTGAATTTTGATTTTTGTAAAATTATCATCAACATAACGAAACCAGTGTGTGGGAGGAGTGCCTGGATATGAAGCTAAGGCACTTTGTTCAAATTGTTCCATGTATAAATTAGCCATGATAGGGGAGACCGGTGAGCCCATCACACAGCCGTGGATTTGCCTGTAGAAGTTCCCTCTGAACTGGAAATAGGTGGTATTTAGACAAATTTCCAGCAGTTGGCAGATTTCATCGGGTGAAAGTTTGATTCTTTCTTCTAGCTTGGTGTCCTGCAGTAGTCTCTTTCTTGCTGCCTCCACCACTACCGATGTAAGAACACAAGAGAAAAGAGAGGTTACATCAAAGGAAACCATTGTCTCATCCCGATTAAATTGGAGATGCTTGACCATGTTTACAAATTCGACTGTGTTTTCATTGTGATGCTTCGTGTACCCACCAAAGGAGCCAGGATGGTGTTTAGGTGTTTGGCCACATTGTGATGGAGTCTGTGCTACACACAATGGGTCTGAGTGGTTCTCCTTGTTTGTGAATCTTAGGGAGGCCATAGATGCACGAGATGGCGACACCAGGATACAGTCTGTAATACAGTTGTCGATCAATGACTTCTTCCTTCTCCAGCTTCTGCAAGCAATCAATGATCTTCTATTTGTACCCATTGGTGGGGTCTTGTTTTAGTAATTCGTAGGTTGCGGTGTCACCGAGTAGGCCGTTCACCTTCGCCTCATAATCAGCTGAGCTATTTTGTGTGTTGTAATGTCCGAATAACTCAGACATTACAACACACAAAATATATGCAACATGCATTAAAACATTTTTTTTTTTACTATATGCACCAATAAAATCTAAATCTTTTTGTTTTTCTTTTTGTGGACAGGGAGAGGAGCAGCAGCCAGAGACTGGGGGGGGGGGGGGGATTTTTCCTTTAAATGAATAAATGAATAAATGAAACAATAGTAAAATACAGTGGTACCTCACCTTACGAAATTAATTCGTTCCAGAAGTGGTTTCGTAATGTGAAAAATGCGTAAGTTGAGTAGCTATTTCAATGGAAAAAGCCTGATTCGTTCCAAGGCCCCGATCCAAGTTTTTTTTTTTTATAGTGTAACTTTTTTTTATAGTGTAACATTGTGTTCTGCGTCCTGCGTCCTTTTCTCACATTTGTCTCTCGTTTAAACACTCAAATTTTCATAGATTTTCAACAAAATTATTAATAGTGAAGTGTGGGGGGAAGGAGGAGGGGGGAGAAGAGTGCGCTCTGACACGTGTCCTGGCGCGGACCCGGCGCGGAGCTGACAGCAGGTCTAGACCAAGGTCTAAACCAGGTCTAGACCAAGGTCTAAACCTGGACTAGACCTGGACTAGACCAGGTGGATTAAAGCGCCGCACGTGGGTCTATTTCCTGGTTTTGTTTCGAGTCACAGCTGAGGTGAGCCGCTGCTCGCCTGCAAGAGCCGCGGTCTAGACCTGCTCTCCAGGGCCCCTCCAGGCACGGAGCCCCAGACATCCAGGGACCCAGGGGGACACTGCCAGCCCGCCTTAAGAGCTCCCTAAGCGGGCATGGGTGCGGGGATTGTCCCGGTCACCGGCCTGGAGGTTTTGAAGAGGCCGACCTCACGGTTCTGTCCATGCCGCTCTGTGAGCACCTTACACGGACAGGTCTGGAGCAGCGGCTCGCCTCAGCTGTGACTCGAAACGAAACCAGGAAATAGAGCCACGCGCGGCGCTTTAATCCACCTGGTCTAGTCCTGGTCTAGTCCTGGTCTAGTCCTGGTTTAGTCCTGGTTTAGTCCTGGTTTAGACCTTGGTCTAGACCTGGTTTAGACCTTGGTCTAGACCTGCTGTCAGCTCCGCGCCAGGACACGTGTCAGAGCGCACTCTTCTCCCCCCCCCCCCCCCCCCCACACACACACACACACACTTCACTATTAATAATTTAGTTGAAAATCTATGAAAGTTTGAGTGTTTAAACGAGAGACAAATGTGAGAAAAGTTTAAATTCAGTCTGAGAAAAGCGTATAATGTGTGTGGCTGAGCGCGCATTATTTGAATTTTTGAGATTTCGCGTTTCGTAACTTGAATTTTCTTTCGTATCTAGAGACAAAAATTTACCATGAAGGCGTTTCGTAACTTGAAATTTTCGTTTGTTGGGTCTTTCGTAAGGTGAGGTACCACTGTACTTTGCTTCGGGGAACACATACGTAATTTAGTCCGTTGTGCTTCCCTAATTATGAGGGCCCAGTCTAAGCCAAAAATGCCAGGGATGTTTTTTTGTCCCAGTCCAGCCCTGCTCTCTGTAATCACATGAGCTGCAGCACAAGTGGCCTGTCGTACCTGTCTCCTGCCCATTCTAGATTCTGGTACTCTGATGAACCAAACAATAATAAATGTGATGAGAACTGTGTGGAACTTATCTATGAAACCCTTATTAGAGATGTTTATAACTGGAATGAGCTCTCTTGTGGAAAAAACAAATAGTTAATCTGTCAAAAGGCCATCATATAAGAACAAGGTATTTTATAACCTCTATTAATCTTGTGTCAACCTGCTAAAATGCTCTGTTTCACCTTGTGATGTCATGAAATGGTATTTTTCAAGTTCACAGCAACATTTTACCTTAAGTTCAGTAGAGATGAGCTTTCACAGGTCTGAAATCATCCAAATGATTCTAGTGAAGGTGAATGGAGTGTAAAACACAGTGGAGCACTTCCTGTATTGCCACATGACATCAAGTTGGAACAGAGTGTTTTCAGTTCAGCCTAAATATGCAGGGTTTGTGACTTAAACATGTGTGAATGAAACAAAACACCACTCCAGGTCTGTTTGTGATGAGGAACATTATAGCAGAGATCAGAAAATAGAGGAGTACTGTAATCCCTTGTTTATCGCGGGGGTTCGGTTCCAGAAATAACCCGCGATAAGTGAAATCCGCGAAGTAGGACAACTTTATATTTTACAATTATTATACATGTTTTAAGGCTGTAAACGCCTCACCACACACATTATACACCTTTCTCAGACTGGTATTAACATTTTCTCACATTTCTCTCTTGTTTAAACACTCAAACTTTCGTAAATTTTCATCAAAATGGGGGTGGTGGTGGGGGGGGGGGGGGTGCACTCGGACACGTGCACCATCACGAAACAAGGCAAAGATTTAATCCCGGTTTAGACCTGGCCTAGTCCTGGTTTAGACCTGGTTTAGTCCTGGTTTAGACCTGGTTTAGTCCTGGTTTAGACCTGGTTTAGTCCTGGTTTAGTGCTGGTTTAGTCCTGGTCTAATTCCGGTCTAGTCCCGGTTTTACAATTATTCTACATGTTTTAATCCAATCCAATCCAACTTTATTTCTAAAGCACTTTAAAAACCACACAGTCGACCAAAGTGCTGTACACAGGTTAAAACACAAAAACATGACACAGTAACATTAAAAACAGAACATGATAAAAGTCAACTACTCACACTGAGTTAAAAGCCAATCTAAAAAAAATGAGTTTTAAGAAGGGATTTAAAAACAGGAAGTGAGTCGGCCTGTCTGACATTCAGTGGAAGTGCATTCCAGAGTCTTGGAGCAGCCACTGAAAAAGCCCGATCACCCCGAAGTTTCCTTTTTGTCTTGGGGACCACAAGGAGAACCTGAGCTGCAGACCTGAGAGAGCAGCAGCAGGTCAGACACATACTGTGGGGCCAGGCCATGGAGACTATTAAAAACAAATAAAATAATCTTAAAATCAATGCCAAACTGAACAGGTCGCCAATGGAGAGATTGAAGAATGGGAGTTATGTGATCGAATTTGCGAGAACCAGTTAAAAGACGAGCAGCAGCGTTTTGGACTAGCTGAAGACGGGAAAGTAAGGTTTTGTTGAGACCTGAATATAAGGTTTTAAGGTTAAAGGGATATGCCACCCCCAGGTCAAATTTGGGCATCTCCCCAAGTGCGGTAGGCCATGTCCTACCGCACTGAAAAATAGTTCCCACCCAAAATGACCAAGTCAAGCTCTCCGTGTTGATTTGCACATTTATTTGCACTCGATATGAATGCGCACTACACAGAAAGTAATTGGGAAAAGCATCGAGCAAATTAATTCCTTTTGGCCGAAATCTTTCTCTGGCGACGTTAGCCTCCAGTCTAAGGCGGAGGAGCAGCAGCTCGCGCGGCGGTCAGTGGCGACAGACTCGGACAATGGCTGGGTGAGCAGGAAAACGCTTTCCACCACTTATTTTAGTCTCTGGACTGTGGGGAGATGCCCAAATTTGACCTGGGGGTGGCATATCCCTTTAAAAACGCCACACACACATACATACACACACATATTTTCTCACATTTTTCTCTTGTTTAAACACTCAAACTTTTGTAGATTTTCAACAAAATATATAAATAGTGACGCGGGGGGGAGACACGGCCCCGGAAGCCCCGCCGGACGTGCGAGGAGCACCGCCACGTCCCTGGACGCGATGTGACGCGCACCAACCCCTTGGAGAAGCTCCACACGTGCACCCCTCATCGTGGACAAATCCGTGACAGAGAAACGTGACCGGCGCGATGCCGCGAGCACGATAGATGGATGGTGCCTGTGACTGGCGTGGCCATGGCTAGGCTCCTGTTGTGGAGACTGTTTTTGGTCATTTTGTCGACATACATGATCATATCAGCCCGACTCGCAAATGGATGTGTCTTGGCTTTACGGACTTATGATGGTGAGTCTTTGTTCCGTATCAGAGAGGAAATGGAGGTCTTGTTTGATACTCGGGACAGGTACAAACGACAGTTCCCTCCTCCCCTCACCATTGACACCGGCTTACCTGAGTATTGGTTGGTGTCCCGGACGCCGGCTAGAGTCCGTAACAAATCGAGGAAGAGAGGCTCGCGGGCTGGAGTCCAGGTCAAGCGAAGGCGGACTGCAGCACGCCTGGGCTCAGCGAGCATCGGCTACGGAGGACGCACTCGTTACCTTCGCTACATTCCGCTTCTCGATCCATGTGGCGGGTCGTCCACGCCACCGCGTGCTTGGATTACAACAGGTGTCTCTTCGCAGTGTTGGAGTTATGGTCATCGAGTTTCATCGCCGCCGCGTACTTCCATGTTTCCCCGGTCACAAAACAGCTGCACGAAACCAGCAAAGAGTGGTTTAGACCTGGTCTAGTCCCGGTTTAGTTCTGGTCTAGTCTCTTAGCCAATCAGGACGCAGGACACAATGTTACACTGTAAAAAAAAATGTTACACTATTAAAAAAAATTTGAAAAAAAAAAAATTTGAAAAAAAATCCGCGAAACAGCGAGGCCGCGAACAGTGAACCGCGATAGAGCGAGGGTTCACTGTATAGATATTTTAAATGTGACTCAGATGAGTAAGTCCAAATTGTGAGAAAAGTTCATCATTTTTATAGCACTGTACTAGATTTGTAAGAATAAAATGTCAGTTCTCAGCAAAAACTATATATTTTGGATCTTGTGTCCTTTTACATTTGATTATGAGCAACAATTTTTCTCAGATAAACGTGCGAGTTGTAATTACTTGAAACATAATACATAATAATACACACTGTATGCTTGAGTTAGATGTGTCATTTTACTGAGGAAAAGTGCTTGATCCAACAGCCTTTTCTGTCCAAGTTGTTATGGGGTCACCCCAAAAATCCTCATACAAATAATGTGTTTCATTTAAAGACATCTGTACTTATTTACATTTCAAACTATAGCAAAGATTATCAAAATGTCATAAATTCTTCTCACGGAAATTGAACATTTTATAGGTACAGTACATGAGTTAATGCAAAGATTAGACACACAAACCAACAAACTTGCATTCTAGTGTTTGCAGTCTGTTTTTGGTCAGATAGGTTAATAATTACCCACTGTTACACTGCCACTTAGTGTCATTGTTCTGGTCCTTTTAATGATGGTGAATGTAGCGTGTGCGTGTGGACTTCCTGTGAGGGGGCTCCTGTCAGGCCTGCTTCATTAAAGAACGAGTGTGATGCCAGGTTCTGAATGAAACTGGACTCATCACTTACACTCAAATGACTACAGGAAATATCTGCTTTGACATTATATTTGTTTATGAATATTATAGGAAATCATGTCCTGTGTCCAGTAAGACAAAGAATGCAGCACAGCCACAGTGTTAGAAAACCAAGAGGGCCTACTGCTGTGGACAATCGATATCCCTTTTATAAGTAAAAAAAAAATGAATTAAAAGATAATAATGAACACTAATTTAGTAATAATAGTAACACTCATTTTAAATGCATTTTTGAGCTGGGTGTTGGGCAGCTCTGTGGTTGTACTGTTAATGCAGCTTTAGGCTCATTAGACTAGACCAGGGGTCGGGAACCTTTACCACTCAAAGAGCCGTTTGTAAAGAAAACAAAACCCTTTTGAAATTTTAAAATGAAATAACACTGCCTATAACTTTTTTTTTTACCTTTGTGCCATAGAATTACATTTTGAAAATGAACGAAGTAAAATAAAATACATTTTAATTAAATACAGTGGTCCCTCACTGTTTCGCTGATTTTTTTATAGTGTATCAACACATATTGTGTTCTGCATCCTGATTGGCTAAAGGACTGTAGACCTTTGTCTTTGTCAGTCATTCTCCTCCGTGTCTCCTGTACAGAATGTGTTCAGTTTGACACATTTATTTAAATGTTTGATCACGAGCAGTGTGACTCTGAAGCAGTGAGGACTGAGCGGTCTGGCATTTGGGCACATGTCAGAAGGGCCACGGCCGAGCGTCTCACCTGGGGCCGGTCGCGCCGGTCATGCTGCTCTGTCCCGGATTTGACCACGCTGAGCAGGTGCACGTGTCCGCGCGCACACTTCTCCGGGTGGTCAATGCGCATCGGGAAGTAGCAAAGTAGGAAGTAGCGAACCAGTCCTGAGAGCGCACGGATGCGTTCTCACTACAGTTCTGTGTTTGGTGCAGAGCTGTAGAACCCCTCCCCCCCGTTCCACAGACTACGGGGCCGCTTGTAGGTGTAAATTGCCAGGGCCGATGATCTCAGTCCGTCACTGCTCTGAAGTGCTGTATGTTTGCAAGTTTTCTCCCCAACCAAACCCGCCACAGCGCAGCGGTGCCAGGCGCCTTGGTCAGAGGAACTGTGAAATACACACATATTTATACACGCAATATAAAACTGACTACTTCACGGATTTTGCCTGTCGCGAACAGGAGGGAAAGGAATACTTTGAGGATCTCCTCAATCCCGCCGTCACGTCTTCCGAGGAGGAAGCAGAGGCTGGAGACTCAGAGGCGGACTCACTCATCACCCTGGCTGAAGTCACTGAGGTGGTTGGAAAGCTCCTCAGTGGCAAGGCCCCGGGGGTGGATGAGATCCGTCCTGAGTATCTTAAGTCTCTGGATGTTGTAGGGCTGTCTTGGCTGACACGTCTCTGCAGCATCGCGTGGCGGTCGGGGACAGTACCTCTGGATTGGCAGACCGGGTTGGTGGTCCCTCTGTTTAACGGTATGGTCTATTCCAGGGTGCTGGAGAGGAGAATTCGACCGATAGTCGAACCTCGGATTCAGGAGGAGCAGTGTGGTTTTCGTCCCAGCCGGGGAACACTGGACCAGCTCTATACTCTCCATCAGGGGCCCGACCAGTCCACATGTGCTTTGTGGATCTGGAGAAGATCGACCGTGTCCCTCGTGGGGTCCTGTGGAGAGTGCTCTGGGAGTACGGGGTCCAGGGCCCTTTGCTAAGGGCTCTTCGGTCCCTGTATGACCGGAGCAGGAGCTGTGTTCACATTGCCGGTAGTAAGTCGGACCTGTTTCCGGTGCATGTTGGACTCCGCCAGGGCTGCCCATTGTCTCCGGTTCTGTTCATTATATTTATGGACAGAATTTCTCAGGGGGCCGGAGGGGATCCGGTTTGGGAACCACAGGATCTCATCTCTGCTGTTTGCAGATGATGATGTCCTGATGGCTTCACCGAACCGGGACCTCCAGCGTGCACTGGGGCGGTTTGCAGCCGAGTGTGAAGGGGCTGGGATGAGGATCAGCTCCTCCAAATCGGAGGCCATGGTTCTCGACCGGAAAAAGGTGGCTTGCCCTCTCTGGGTGGGTGGAGAGTCCCTGCCTCAGGTGGAGGAGTTCAAGTATCTCGGGGTCTTGTTCACGAGTGAGGGGAGGATGGAGCGTGAGATTGATCGGGGCAGCGTCGGTAGTGATGTGGTCGCTGTACCGGACCGTTGTGGTGAAGAGGGAGCTGAGCCGAAAGGCGAAGCTCTCAATTTACCGGTCAATCTACGTTCCTCCCCTCACCTATGGTCATGAGCTTTGGGTAATGACCGAAAGGACAAGATCGCCGATACAAGCGGCCAAAATGAGTTTCCTCCGCAGAGTGGCTGGGCGCACCCTTAGAGATAGGGTGAGGAGCTCAGTCACACGGGAGGGGCTCGGAGTAGAGCCGCTGCTTCTCCACGTTGAGAAGAGCCAACTGAGGTGGCTCGGGCATCTGTTCCAGATGCCTCCTGGACGCCTCCCTCGGGAGGTGTTCCGGGCATGTCCCACCGGGAGGAGGCCCCGGGGAAGACCCAGGACACGCTGGAGGGACTATGTCTCCCGGCTGGCCTGGGAACGCCTTGGGGTCCCCCTGGAGGAGCTGGAGGAAGTGTCCGGGGTGAAGGAGGTCTGGGCGTCCTTGCTTAGACTGTTGCCCCCGCAACCCGGCCCCGGATAAGAGGAAGAAAATGGATGGATGGATGTCCCATGAAAAGGTATAGTTAAATGTTTGCAGAAGTGTTAGGGGTGTACTCACTTTTGTGAGAAACTGGAGTTGTAATCACCAACAGATCATTATTTTATACTGTGGACATTTTCAATCACAATATTGATCTAAAATTACTTAGCAAAAGAAGGATGCATAGATAAGATAAGATAAGACTTTATTGATCTCACACAGGAGAAATTCACTTGCCACATTCACTAGCTCTAGGCAGATTAGTCCAAGAGAAAGTTTGAGCATAAAATGCATGCAGACAAAAATAAAATCAGTAATAATAAAATAAAGTAATAATAATAAAACAGTAACTGAGAGAGTATGGAAAAATATTGCACGTGTGGACTCTACAGTGGAGTTATACAGTCTGATGGAGGTGGGGATGAAGGATCTGCAGTAGCGCTCCTTCTTGCACTGGGGGTGCCTCAGTCGGCTGCTGAAGGAGCTGCTCAGCTCCTCTACAGTCCGGTGCAGAGGGTGAGAGGTGTCGTCCATGATGGACGTACGTTTGTCCAGCACCCTCCTCTCAGCCACCTCCTCTACAGAGTCCAGAGGACAGCCCAGGACAGAGCTGGCCCTCCTGACCAGCTTATTAAAGGGATAGTGCAGGTTTTTTTTTTATGTTAATCTGTATGTGTTTCCTTCTAAAAGTTCCGTGTGTTGACACCGGTTTACCTCTGACACTCTCAGCTGATCTCGGTTCGGCTCGCTTTCTGGAGCCCACGTAAGTAGGTCCGGTAAGTTCGCGGGAACTCGTAATAAAGCTTGTTTTTCTTCTCAAAACAAAACATTTGTCCGAAAGGTGATATATTTGCGTCCCAAACAGTTGTCAACGAAACATCCAGCAGCGAATTTAGCGATCGCATATTGTGTCTGTGGACTCGTATCACTGCGCTAACGTTAGCGTATCAGCCTGTTCACTTGTAAACTTCCCCTTGCGGCGGACCACATCTGCCGTACACTTCCGCTAAAGGTGAACAGGCTGATATGCTAACATTAGCGCAGTAATACCAGACACAATATGCGAGGTAAGCCGGTGTCAACACACGTAACTTTTAGAAGGAAACCCATACAGATTAACATTTTAAAAAAAACGCACTATCCCTTTAAGTCTTTTTCTGTCCCGTTCTGTGCTGCTCGGGGCCCAGCAGACGACAGCGTAGAGGAGAGCAGAGGCCACCACAGAGTCATAAAAAGCCTTGAGCAGAGGCCTGCTCACTCCAAAGGACCTCAGTCTCCTCAGGAGGTGGAGGCGACTTTGGCCCTTCTTGTACAGGGCGTCGGTGTTGTGGGACCAGTCCAGTTTATTGTTGAGGTGAACACCCAGGTACTTGAAACTGTCCACAGTCTCTATGTCCTGCCCCTGGATGTTCACCGGTGACTGAGGTAGTGGTAGTGATGTGAGAAAAGCGATAATTAATAAGGAAGCAGTTTTAGCAGTCTTTTTAAATATTGATGAAAAGGCTTAAGACAGTTTGTGGAGGGAGGGCCTACTTCTGAAGCCTTATGATGCGGGTGATAATGGGAGGATGTTCAGTTGATTAAAAAGGTTTTTTATGTGGTAGGACAATCCAGGTAAGGGTAGGTAACACTCTATCAATAATAGAGGAGATAGAAAATGGTTCTTCCCAAGGTGCAGTTATTAGCCCCATTTTTTAAACAAAATGGTTAATGATATATTTCACTGTGTTGATAATAGATTTGGTAAGTCATTGTTTGCTGATGATGGCGCCATCTGGAGGAGTGGGAGAGATGTTAATTATGTTTTTACAGAAACAAAATTATTCAGTGGGGAAATAAATGGGGATTTAAGCTGTCTACTGAGAAAAGTAAGTTTATGATATTTGGATTGAAAAGGACAATTCCTTCTGATAGTCTCAGCATGTATAATTTACCTATTGAAAGGGTTAAAGTGTTTACATTTTTAGGCTTATTGTTTGATGCGAGGTTGACCTGGAAAATCCATGTAGATAAAATTGTTAGCAAAAGTGAGAAGGTGGTAAACATTATGAGGAGCCTGTCAGGCAGTGACGCTCCAAATGATACTACAGAGCCATGGTCAGACCTGTGCTGGATTACAGGTGTGTAGTATTTGGGGGTGTGTTAAAAAGACTGGATGGGTACAGTCAAAAGAGCTTCAGGTCTGCTGTGGTGCCTTCAGGTCAACCTCCATCCCAGCTTTACTGGTTGAAATTGGCAAATGTCTTCTGAGGCTTAGACAGGACAAGTTAGGGGTCCATTATTGGGCTGGGGTGGCAGGATCACACAGCAGTTTAGCATCCAAGTGTCTCTTCACTCATTGTTGGGAGTTTGAATAGAGACCAAAGAAAGCCCGTTTTTTTTGCCCACTGTCTGAATGTGGCAGAAGCTATGGGGTTGCACAAAACTGAGGTAGTGGGTCTGGTGTGGCCTCCTCTACCTTTGTGGAATCTACCTGAGCTGGAAGTCAGCACTGAGTTACTTGGTCTTGACAAAAGAACAGCTTGTGTCCACTTTAAGGAAATTTGGAGCAATCAGAGGGAAGCATTCATATTACATAATACATTCATATTTTGACTGACAGCTCTAAGAAGGGGCATAGTGTGGGTTTTGGAATGTATGTCTTTGAGCCGTTGGTTAAGCCAAGCGTGTTTGTGTCAAATGATCTTTCTGTGTTCTCTTCTTGCTATTTTGTGGGTGTTAGAGTGGATTCAAAAACAACCCCCTGCAAATGACATAGTGTGTTCTGATTCTGCTGCTACATTGTCTGCCCTTAGGCCCTGTCTACACAACGTTATGGAGTGTCATGTGTACGTGATATTTTACTGATCCGTTCCCAGTGTGGACGTGATATTTTTCTGTGTTGCGTTGCCGTGTGGATGGAGCCTTAGTCACAGGTCATTTGAGACTCGCCCTGATTTAATCTTTTAATTCTTTGCTGCATAAATCGAATTGATAATTTGGGATCAAGTTCTATGTTTGTGTTGCTGGTGTTTTGGGGAATGAGGAAGCTGATGTCCTAGCACTGAAAAAGAATAGATCTGTTTGTATGACTGGCAAAGCAGGAATGCCAGTGTCTGTAAGCAACATCTGATTAATAAATGGCAAAAAGAATGGGGGGGCAGGCACTATTTTTCCTGTCAGCCGTCAGTCCAAAACATTAGGAATTGTGGGTCCAACTGCAGAAGAGATGAGGTGGTCTTAACAAGATTGAGACTTGGGCACTGTGGATTGGCTGCTTGTTTATTTAAAATTGGGAAGCACCCTAGTGGCCTCTGCAACTGAGGAGGCAGCTCTACAAGGAGCCATCTGACCTGGGAATTGAAACCTCACTTAAATCTGTTTTTTGTCTGACAATAGTCAAGTGGATTCAGCTTTGCAAACTTTCTCCACCGCTCCGGCCTCTATCTGAGAATTTAATGTATTTTAATGATGGTGGGGGGCAGCATTGCACACTGTAGTGTGTAGCCTGCCGGAAATCATTAGAAGAAGAAGAAGAAGAAGAAGAAGAAGAAGAAGAAGAAGAAGAAGAAGAAGAAGAAGAAGAAGAAGAAGAAGAAGAAGAAGAAGAAGAAGAAGCACAAGAAGAAGAAGAAGAAGAAGAAGAAGAAGAAGAAGAAGAAGAAGAAGAAGAAGAAGAAGAAGAAGAAGAAGAAGAAGAAGAAGAAGAAGAAGAAGAAGAAGAAGAAGAAATAAGGGGAACATGGCGGGAAGCACGGAAGCTCATTCGTCTCATCATTCAGAGCACTGGAGTTACTTTCTTCACCTAAACGTTGAAGGTCCTGTCTTGATGTTGCCAGGTCGCACCAAGCATTCTATTCGCTGGAGACCAGGCTGTGCCAAATGCTGTGGTTGCCGGGGTCGGACCGAGCGCCATAATTGCTGGAGGCCGGGCTGCACTGAACGCCTAAACGAGGAGGGGGAGGCAGACTAGGACGAGGTATTTACGCCCATATATACATCGGAGCGGACATGCAATGGAAGATCCTCTGGCTGCAGATCCCTGGATGGGATCCTCGTGGGATCTGTTGCAACATGAGGAATTTGCAAACTGGAAGGAACTAGGAAACGTGTGAGAGGTCAGTGTTTGAATCTGACGGGTTGTTAGCAGCCCGGGTCAACAGAGCTGACATGGACAGTGTTGTTGGGATAGGCTGTATAAATAGGGCTTCAGGGTGAGCTGGTGAGGACGTTGGGCGAATCTAAGTTAATCATATTAACTCCACAAAAACATGACACACAACTGTACACAGCAGCTTGACAAACCTGATGTAATATGAAGTATTTTCATTAGCTGGACACACAGTGATTGTGTTAGCGCTCTGAAGTGTGAAGAGTGGCTTAGCGTGGAGAACAAAGGGAGGAGAGACAGCTTCAATACAATGTTTTTTATAGCATTTTCAAAACAATCAAAGGTAACATGGTCATCCAAATATGTTATGTGTTAGCAGCTAATACCCCACAGAAGTAAAGTTGTAACACACGTAGTTCATAAAGTACAAGGGCATGTGAATATAAATACCCCGCAGGTACGAGACCCCCGACGTCACCTGTCAGTGGTGGTAATGTTCTGTCTGCTTGGTGCCCATGTGTTTATGATATGTGCGTGGGGACGCCGTGTGTGTGTGTGTGTGTTTGTGTGTGCTCACTGGTATTCCAACCATCCACGCCTATTTGTCCCATTCTCAAAATAAACCCAGGACCAGAGCAGCAGAGGGGGGCAGTGCTGCACAACGGAACAGCCCCATGGACTTTGCTCTGTGTGGAGTTTGTATGTTTAGAGACTCTCCACAAAAATCTGGTCATTGTCTGATTTCTGCAGTCAGATGATTAAAAATGCTTAATGTGAATGATCTGCTTTTTCCCTCAAAGTTCACTGCGTTAATAAAAAAAAAAGCACCGACCTAAAACTAACTTGGAACCCAAATTATAAAAGATTGGAACCCAACAACGCAAATTGTTCCTATTTCCAGTTGGTTTAAACCTAAAATGGCTCTCTCTGATCTGAATGGTCACATCCTAAACCCCACCACCTGCAGCCAAACATGAATCAGTGCTAGTGCAGCCTCTGCAGCTCAGGGAATTCTGGAGGTTCTGAGCTTTCACATTTTATTATGTTTTTTTATTTTGATTTGATCTTTATTTAACCAGGATAGTCCTGCTGAGATTAAGAATCTCGTTTTCAGGGGAGAAAAGGAGATTCTTAATCTCAACGGGGCAAGAGGCATGTTCTGTTCATACACTGGTAATTAGACAAACTTGGATGTCTCTATCTGCAGGTGAGATCAGTTGTAGCTTCACCTGTCTATTCTGATGAGCACGTACTGGATGTGATTATCCAATTATCCGCCACTGTAGCCACTGTAATATTGAAATCTTCCCTCTGAATGTGTCAGAGGTGTAAAAGGCTGGGGTCAGGCAGGGGAGCAGCCGTGGAGCACCCAGCAGTGAGCTAACATGAGAGAGGCCTCACATTTCCACACGTCATGTGGACTGTGGGTCAGAAATACTCAAATGAAATCCTGTACAGTAACACAGCGCATACCTCGGCACATGCAGGGGCCTATAGGAGGCGGGGCCACTGCTGCACTCTCCACATTAGATTTACAAAGCATTTTTTGCTTTGTCTGAGAGTCCAGAAGTGCGCTTTAGCATGGTAGTTGTTGAAAGTTGTGAAAGCACTGATAAACTCAATGAATAGTTCGGATGCTCAGAGTGCATAAGATAAGTGAGGTACACTTTGGACCACTGCAAACTGTTTTAAAATACTAATTCTGTTTTTCACATTTTTAAGACAGTAAAAATCAGAAACAGCAAGTTGAGTTGCAGGTTTTAGGATTATCCAAAAATCTTTTAGATTATCCTCTTTTCAGCAGTAACTTACGGTCTACTGTCACCCTCTACAGTCTCAGTGCTTTTGGCTCATTTAACAGTGTCAGTTTTCCAAGCAGTGCAAAAGGATTAGGTCATTAAAACGTATGGATACATGTTTACAATACTGATATTTCATATTGCACTAAAACTATAAATAGAAGACCTGCTGAACGCTCTCTTGTCCTTTTCAGCAGAATCCCACTGGGAGATGAGGTGTATGCACAGAGCGGGTTATGGAGCGGACAGCAGCAGTATAATGATGAGCAGTGGGGGGTCTGCTGCACAATAGAAGAAAATACAATAGTGTTGGTTCATGACCAAGGTCTGACCCACATAATGCCCAGTGCATGACCGAGTCTGTCACCACAGCTTCTGGACTCCTCCTCACTTGACGCAGGAGCTATGACATATTGTTTCTGATTTTTATATGTATGCTTTATTGTTTAGAAATGTACTTTTTGTTTGTTAGTTAGTGAATAAGTCTGCTTTGGTCAGAGCAGGTGAAGCAGCAGAACCTTCATCTGTTTGATTATTATTAGGTTTGTCTTAGTGAGAGTGCCATCTTAAACACATGAAAAACAGAATGAGTTTGCAGTGGTTCAAAGTTATTCCTCACTTACTTTATGCATTCAGAGCAAGCTGAATTATTCACAATGATGAGTTTATAAGCACTTCACTAGCAAAGATAATGGATAGCGATGGATGTCTGGATGAATGGGTAGTGATGGCTGGGTTGAGACTCAGGGTGGGGGCTCCATCTCAATCGTCAATTGGCCCAGCCAGAGAGATGTCTTATGGCTGAAAGACAAACGAGATAGGGAGTGGGAGGGAGGGATTGTGTTAGCCGAGACAAACTGGGCTGATAGGATAAGCAGCTACAAATACAGTGGTACCTCACCTTACGAAAGACCAAGTTACGAAACGCCTTCACGTTAAATTTTGGTCTCTAGATACGAAAGAAAATTCAAGTTACGAAACGCGAAATCTCAAAAATTCGAATAATGCGCGCTCAGATGCCCCGCTGTTATCCCCGCTCAAAGAGCACCTTTCTCGGCCTCTTAGCTCACAGTGTCAGACCCCCCGGCTCTTGAATCGGATAGGACCAGAGCCAGCCCCGGGGAAAACCCCGCGGTCGTGCCCGCTCAAAGAGCACCTTTCTCGACCTCTTAGCTCTAGCGCCGAACACGCAAAGAGCGCGGAGACAGGAGCACCGCGAGCACGAGAGAGAACCGCGGCGAACACGCAGCCCGAGCCACAAACCGAACATGCACGAAACCAGCGAAGAGCCACACGGGGTGATTTAATCCTGGTCTAGTCCCGGTTTAGTCCAGGTCTAGATCTGGCCCAGTCCTGGTTTAGTCTAGGTCCAGTCCAGGTTTAGACCTGGTCTAGACCTGGTTTAGTTCTGGTCTAGACCTGGTTTAGTTCTGGTCTAGACCTGGTTTATTCCACTTTTAGTCCTGTCTAGTCTCTTAGCCAATCAGGACGCAGAACACAAAGTTACACTATAAAACAAAATGTTACACTATAAAAAAAAAAACCTTGGAACGGACCAGGCCTTTTCCATTGAAATAGCTACTCAACTTACGAAAAATTCACGTTACGAAACCACTTCTGGTACAAATTAATTTCGTAAGGTGAGGTACCACTGTAGCTTCTGGGAAATTAGAGGTGTGGTTGCGGTGAGCTGTGGTTCGCTGGTGAGGAGGAGAGTGCGGTGGCGTGGTTCTGCTCCTGAATCTCAGTTAACTTCACTTCACTAGCAAAGACCATGCCAACAACGTAATGTGATGAAGATATTTATTAATGGATAACGATGGATGTCTGGATGAATGAGGTAGTGATGGCTGGGTTGTGTGTATAGTTAGGAGTCAATAAATGAACGAATGAATATGAATGGTCCTGGTCATTGAATTACGATTATATCCTTTTATTTATCGAAATTACAACATAAAAACGTTCACCTTATCGTTTATTTGCATCATTGTTCTTCGTGCTATGAATAAAGCACTGTTTAGAATCCTTTTGACCGACTTCAGAAGGTTTTTTGGGGAGAAATCCTCTGTATCCGTAATGTATGGAAGCCGTCATGACACCGGTTTGTTGACAAGAATCAGCTCCTCTATTGGCCCAGCACGGCCACGTGACGCCTAGTGAGGTTAAATTCTTATTCCGCTCTGAAGAATCTAGTTCGCCATGAAAGGTCTCGGCGTAAAAAATGTACAGGATTCTGAGGGGAGAACTTTTTGTTGTAAGCTTAGCGTGATTCGTTCTTTTTTTAAACTACAGTTTGTGTAGTTCAGAGACGTTAAAACGACATGAAATGAAAACGGGCTTAACCTTGTGGCCTATACAGGTTAAATAAAAGCACTAAAAAAACAGGTCTGCTAACAGTAAGATTGCTGTGTTTTAAAGGTTTTTCTGAGCAAAAATCAAATGAATATAATATCAGTGTGGCAAGTTTAATAAGTGTGGAACATTCCAGGCAAATAAAAGATATAAACTTGGAGGATCAGAAAATGTACAATGTGCACCTTTAATTTTCTACTCATTCCACAATATGATATTTGTAAATATAAAATTGATATTTTAGATTAATCAGTTACATTTGATCCATCTTTTATGCTTGTTGTATTTTTATACTTCTGTAGCCGGGAGTTCATCAAAATGTCGTTATCTTTGCATAATGACAATAAAGAATCTTGAATCTTTCAGTGCATCCCACTGCATGGAGACAGATATTATATTTATATTTTCAAAAAAAATATCATATTGTGTAAATTTACAGGAAGAAAACAACAAAATTAAACATATCGTTATACCCTAAACTAGTCCAAGGTTAAACCATCCGACTTGATGTGCTTTTATCAACAAGCTGCCAGTTAAACGTCCTGTATTATGCAAAATTGACAACATACTTGGAGTTGTGTTTTGTTTTATTTGCACATATTTGAGTAATCCCTAAGCTTAACATATCTCTCGATAAACAATTATTGGAACAAGTCACGGAAATTAAACTTTTAGGTGTCACATTAGACCAAACTATGACATGGTCAACTCATATAAATAATATTGTTGCTAAAATGAGGAGGAATATTGCAATAATTAGAAGCAATGCTTATTTTAGGCCAATGGAAACAAGAAAACTTGTAATTGCCTCTCTTGTTTTATCTCAGCTGGACTATTGTCCTAATGTTTGGTCTAGTGCTGCAAACAAAGACTTGGAAAAGTCCAGATAGCTCCAGATAGTTCAGAATCTTGCTCTAAACTGCTCTTTTAGGACTAATATCAGTGCTGTGCATAAGGAACTGTCGTGGCTGAAAGTCCAGGACAGACTGGCCTGTAGTTTAGTTCTATTCCTGCATAAAGTGTGGACACAGACCTTTACACCTGGTCTCACAGTTACAGCTGACCGGCAGCAGACACAGGTTTAATACAAGACGAGCCTCAAACACAATTTTCACTTTACCAAAACCAAGAACTAATGCACTAAAAGCAACGTTTCTCTATAGAGCCATTTGTCACTGGAATGTGCTGCCACAACACATAATGCTCATACAAAATCATGCTGTTTTTAAAAAATGTGTTAAGAAATTACTATTTTATAATGCTGAATAAAGTTGAATGTAACATATTTTAAGTGTTTAGTATGTGTTTTGGATAATGTAATTTAATCTCACTGCTTTGATTGGTCTGTTGTTATGGTGCTTGGATGTATTGAAGTGTATTGTATTTTAAATTGGACCCCAGGAAGACTAGTCTCTATGTTTGTAGAGACTAATGGGGATCCGTAAATAAACAAATAAACAAATAAACAAAATCCTTTAATATTAGTATGTCTACATCTCTGCAGGACAGAAAAATACATGTGCTGTTTTTTTAATCACATTGACACACTTCTCTGCTGAAAACAGCTCATACGAGATTATCCCGCAGAGTTACACTTTTCCTAAACAAAATTTAATCTGAAATACAAAATAGAGTTTCACATTCAAAACAGATCAGTCACCTCCAAAAGCAGGTTTGACCATCCAAACTCCTGTCCTCATGTGTTTTCTGTGACAGAGCAGCTCGGAGCCTCAGTGCTGCTCTCAGGGGCCAAAGAGAAGCACTTCTCACACTGGGGGTCACACTTCACACACATGCATTTTGGACTGGAAAAGCTGAGCTTTTTGTCCCAAAAGAGTTGGTACATTTTAACATTTTTGTAAAAAATATGATCCCGTATCCGTTAGCGTGAGTGCTCGGGGCATTACTTTGCGGTCTCCAAATAACACAAACTTTAGCACTTTTCAAATCACAGAAGATCGCTGTGTCAGTGTAGACTTTTAGTGGATTCCAAAACGGCCTGAAACCCGATTAGAATTCACACAGTTCTCAGGCTCTTTGTCCAGGGGTGTAGTGGGCGTGGTACGCGGGGGTACGCCGTCCACCCACTTCTCCCGACGTGAGATATAAAAAAAATAACAAATATAAATTCAGGGATGAAAGAGTTCCGTTTTTTACCGGATCTCCACTTTTTTTCAGCCGTGGGGTAGCCTATTATTTATTTATTTATTTTTTACATCTGTGCAAATTGGTTGAGAAAGATTTTGGGTGTGTATATATATATATATGTATAGTTGTGTTTAGGGTCGCCAACCGTCCCTTGAAAAACAGAATGGTCCCGTATTCAGAACAAAAGTACATGTCTCGTATTAAACTTCGTATTAAACTGTGGGCCGCGCGAGCCCGTGTCTGGATCCGCGGACCGAGCGAGTGAGCGCAGCTCTCGCAACAGCCTGTACCATTGTGTGTACACAGGTTAAACTTTATAAAACATCCTATACCTCATCCTACCTGCCCGTGCCTCACTTAACGCGTCGCTCCTCGCTTTTTCACCTGCGCCTTTTAGCGCATAAGCTCCTCCTCAATGCCTCTGATTAGACGAAGTGCAAAGAAAAAACAAATCCAATATATACTACTAGTACCTGTTAATAAAATGTGTTTTTTTTTGTACTTTTATGTACAGTTTTACTTTATTGCTAAAATATAGCATATAGAAATCCAAATTTCAGAAATTTAACATTTTCCGGGGGGGGTAATTCACATCCATGACGTCACAAATCGCGTACACCCACTTAAAACTACACCACTGTCTTTGTCAGGACACTAGACACAGCTCTCACAAACACAAACACACATGATCAGTGGATGTTGTTGTTTTTTCAGTAATACAGGAAGTGATTAGGATTGTGCGTGAGCTGTTTTGCAAATGTCAATTTTCAAAAGATGTAAGTGCCAAAACGATGTAATGAAAAAAATGTAATGTACACATGTTGTGGAAAATCAGACAGCCAGTACAGTATACACATAGAGGATGTCTCCACACACAGACTACACACACATGACATCATCCCTGTTCAGTCTGTGCTCTGCTAAGGCCTCTCTCCCTGTGGGACTCAAGCGTCAAGTCCTTTACTGGTAGATTTTAGGCACTCACTATTTTTGCTGTTTTGTTTGAGTATTTACTGAAAGTGACAGTTTGGTCCAAAGTCCTTTAACCATGTGAGTCCTGTAGTATTAAAAAAGAGAATGAGAAAAGAATGAGAGCTGTGTCCAATGTTCTGAGAAAGAGCCTGACATCTGTGTGAACTTATGATGTAGAACCAACGCTAGAACAGGAGTCATTGTTTTGTCTGTAATCTATCATATAGTATGAAAACCTTTTTATCTTCGTGGAGACCAAGTTACAGGTCAGATCTGTGTAGAGGCAATCCTACCCACAGTCAGAATGTCAGTTTTCTTATTATATTTATAAAACCAGGTTTGGTTTGGTTTTATAAATTATATGTATAAAACCAACCTGTAAATTAATAAATGTAAGGTAGAGCTGTTTAATGCCATACTGTGGAACATTCCAGGCAGAGCAATAACATCTCCATAGAAACAAGCAGGTGATGGACCCTCAACCTGAAAGTTACATAGTGCACCTTTAAACATTTCCCCAAATCTTGGGTTTTAAATGTGATTTTTGGCCTTATGGTTATTAGTTGGCATTTATCTGGTTCCAGAATGCCTTTGAACTCTTAATATTTAAGTTTTTCTACAAGTCTATGTGAAAATGAAGCAAAAATGTACTTCTGGAAGCAGAGAGGACTTGGAAGTGGGCGAGACTGTGGAGCTCCATAGCCATTGCAAAGCTATTACAATATCATCACTTCTCACCCCAAAACCATGTTTGGAGATTCTGAACCACCTCTGGTGCTCGGTGCATTTGTACATGGTTGCATGATCTACACGCATGTTCCTTTCCAAACCAAGACATGATCACCTTGTACTTCCTCGTCCAGTTGAAGTAGCCCATGTATTCCTCTGGATGCTCGTTGAGATAGTGCAGTCTATGGGCCAGTTCCCTCGGGCTGGAAAAGTCATTGACATGGATGAAGGCCTTTGCTGGGATCTGCTCCTGGTAATCTTCCCTGGGAGGACCTAAGACAATGGGCACACTCCCCAACAACAGCGGCATGAACACTTTTTCAGTCATGTAGTCTTTGTCAACTGAATTTTCAAATGCAAGGTAGAACTTACATCCTAATACGATGTCGTTGTAAGCTTCGTCGGACAACGGACGTCTGAATGCATAGCCGTAGGTGTTAATTTCAATGTAATTTTTTAGTTCATTGTAATACTGGACCCTTTGAAAGCGCTTGTTCCAGTTGCTTACAATCCAACACACTAATTTGTCCTTTGTTGGAAGTTGGAAAATTGGATCGTAAGAATTGCGTGGCACCACATATCCGTATGGCACGGGGATGGAGGAATCTCTGCGGTAGTTACATGTAAGGTTGAATAGATGGTTTAGTTTGGGGAGTACAGCTGAGTTTGCTGGTGATTCCATGTTAACCCACACCCATTTCTGGAAAGACGGTCGTGGAATTTTTGGAAGATCGTGCACATCCACATGATGGAAAAACACACCATCTGCGATATGGTACAGGCTTCTATCGTCAGTCAAATAGCACTTCCTGATGCCAAAATCACTGCAGTCTGTATCAAACTTGTTTCCAAAGGGCCATGTCCAGATGAGAAGGAGGGTGTCCTTTTTATTTTCAGATTCCAAAGTTATGTTGCTGTGGTTCCAATGGGAATGGAAAAAAACAGCAGACGATGGGAGCTTCATGCCCTTCATGTCGGAGCGATGGTAAGAAAAGAAGAGCAAGAGGAACCCCAGCATGAGAAGAGTACTGAAGATAAAGAGACGAAGACAACTCCACTGGCTACGGACGGACATGGCTCATCTGCAGAGAACAAACAGATAATAAATTAGGCCAATGGTGCAATTCTCTCAAACAGAGTTCCAACTTGTGATGTCATGTGGTAATATAGGAAGTGCGCACTGTGTTCTTATACATACACCTTACTCCATACACCTTTACTAGAGTCATTTCGTAGATTTCAGCCCTGGATTTGTCAAACTCTACTTAGGGCTGGACGGTATACCGGTTCATACCGAATACCTGTGTTTTTTTTTTTTTTTAATGATATGAATTTTTTATTTACTGCAATACCAGTGAGTGTGTGCGTACAAAACGTCGGGAACACAGAGCAGCGGAACATCGTGCCGGGGGACAGTTTGCAGTGGCATGAGAGTGGTGAAAGCGTAAGGCTTTTTCGGCGGCTCCGAAGGCTGCAAAAGCTGCAGCCCTCGAACTACCCTCCGCGGACCGCAGGGCCATCTCTGAAATGGCACAGCTCCACGGAGCTTACAACACACACCACGCAAATTATGCACACAGATCAATAACCCTCGAATTGGGACACGGCTACAGTGTGTGTTGTCCCTAAGAGCGTTGGTCCCGGGGGAGAGCGCGTGAAGATGCGCACGCCAGTTTCTTTCTCTGTTGCTCTCCACGCGGTGAACCCTCATCTATTATCCACCAAATACAAATTCTCATAACCTCTCCAGCGTGCCCTGTCGCATCTAGGGGTGCACACTTAGAAGCACCAGTTTTGCCATCCTGTCCGCGCTAAAAACGATAATTTGCGTACCTGCCGCTGCTGCGTTCTCCTCCTCCCGTGCTGCGTTCTGACGAAACCGAACACTTCCACACTGGAAGTTTAAATCCACTAGTTTCGCGGGTTCTGGTGGTCATGTGAGCCAGGAGTAATTGGCCGGGGCAATTATTCATATATTCTGTATATTTAGTGTTGTATATGATTCACTGAGGTGGCATGAAAGTTATTATCTGTGCTCACCTGTTGGCACCAGAAATGTTGGAATGGTGTAAATCAGCTTTTCAAGTAAAGTTACGTAATGTGGGCGGGGCAATGGGGGTATAAAGGTGACCTTCGCAGTGCTGCCTTCAGTCTTGTCTTGTCAGTGAAGGTAACGTGCGCAGACAGAGTGAAAGCGAGAAAACAAAAGACTTAAAGGGGAAGTCTGTTAAAAAACAGTTTTTTGTATATATTGCGCCAGCACTGTAAATATTTTTTCACACACATTGGACACCTTTTTTTGAACTGTGGGAGCACAATAAATCACCTTAAAACGCTTATCTCGACTAAGCCTAAATTCTTCAAGAATCCTGCCACAGGAACAGAGGAACTTATACTGAAAAGAGGAGTCGTGTCAGGTGTGTGGAAGAACTTCGGCTTTAAAAAATCTGGCGCTGATCAAACAAATATTCTGTAATGTTGTCGGGCTAAAGTTGCACTGGATCCCAGATGTGTTTTACCAAGTCAAATTTACTGCAGTAATTATTTTCTAAATTATTAGGAAATGGGATTAACACCTTGCCTGGTTTACACCAGACCATATCACAAGTGAGATATGGTCTGGGAGCACCTTCGAAATATCTCGTAGTGGAGGTGTGGTTTACGATCGTTTATTGGGCGTTATGAATGTCTATCATTTGGCGTATACGTAGCCCAGAGCCAATCATGTCAGTTGTCAGTTCAAACTACAAGCTTCCGTTTGTCGCGTAGTACGCGTCACCGTCTTTCCACCCCTCCCCGCTCTCTGATTGGCTCCCAGAATCAGGAGAGCTCGCTTGCCATAGTCCCCAGGCTGTCTTTCAGATCGGAACGAATGAAAGCAGCCTGGGATTTTCCAGGTTAATTAACACCTAGTCATGCATGAAAAAAAAATACAGTGATACTGGTATAATTTTGAAAAATACCGTGATATCTATTTTTGGTCATACCGCCCAGCTCTAACTCTACTAAACAAAAGTTAAAAGGAGCTGTTAACTTGCAAACTACATAACATCACAAGGTGGAACAGAGCATTTTGAGCTTTGGAGATGTAGACAGATTAATAATAAAGGTTACTCAAATGTGAATGAAACAAAACACAACTCATCAGTGGCGGCTGGCCCATAGGGGGCGCTTGGGCGCCGCCCTTCCCAAAGAGGAGAGGAAAAATATAAAATGTATAATACTAAAAATATGGTTTTTTTTAATCAATGTCAGTTTTAATTATTTGTGTCTCTACATGTAATCTGAATTATTCAAACAACATTTCCACCAAATGACACAGTGAATATTTAACAGGGAATTTCCACCAACAGTCGTATGGGGCTTGCGTCCAAAGCGCCCTCGAAGTGTAGCGAAATAGCCAATCGTGTGTGGTTGCTAGGGGAAAATTTTAAAAATATTATTCCTATCAGCCTATCAGCATCACCGAATAAAATGGTTTTGGGTCGCCATAAATTGCGCACCTGCTACAGAAAGTTTGGATTGCTATTAGCCGTGTCCCAGACTGATTAGTCACGTGATAGAAGTATCTACGTATTATCCGCAGGGAATACGCGGATGAATTATTGTGAAAGGACGTCTGAATTATTGTTTTTGATTTATTTATTTTCTGTGCCATCTGTGATAAGATAATCAGTCAGGTCAATCAATCAATCGGTCAGTCAGGAAGTAATGCAGGGGATGAGCGCGGGTCTTATTTGGGAGATGCACTTTTGGAAGAAGTCACGTTTTCAGCTTGTCCGAAGTCTTAGTAATTAAACTGATTCACGGAAGGTGAATTTGATGCTTTATTGCCAGATAAGTTAAGTTTTCGGTCTGAAGTGGCTTGTTAATGGACTTTGCGAGTAAGCTAGCGACCTGCCAGCTACACCGGAGAGGACCATTCGACTGACCGCGACAAGAGCACGAAGGCACCGCATTTAGTAACGTTGCCCGGGGGAGAGCAGACCGACGCTAACTGGATTTCCCTGCCGCTGCCTACGACTTCTCAACTCGCGAGTGGCGGAGGGTACAGTACCTTTTTGCTGTTTGTTTGCCACTGCGGTGAAGGAGCCAGTTCCGTACCCAATCTACGAACCAGGCCTGCAACGGTAGAACTGGAGGTTGGAGAATTATATTTGAGTGTTTTGCCGGCTATAGGATAAATTGTTTATACAGCATTATTATAAATTGAAGATACAGCAGTGAAATGGTCATGTGCAGTAGAATGTGCATTGAAGTTAAGATCAAATAAATGTGCAACAGTAGTAATTCTAGTGCAATAACAGGAGTAAACAACAGTAGTAAAATTCCAGTAGTAAATGTAAATGTGCAACAGTGCAACAGTCGTCCTTAGCAGCAGTTTTTTAAAGTGTCTAGAGTGATATGTGTTTTATGGAATACAGGTTATGCCAATATGGGGGGTGGGGGGTGGGAGACGGGTAAGGTGAGAGTTCAGCCTTCTGACAGCCTGGTGGATGAAGCTGTTTGACAGTCTGGTGGATGAAGCTGTTTGACAGTCTGGTGGATGAAGCTGTTTGACAGTCTGGCGGGTGAAGCTGTTTGACAGTCTGGTGGAGTGGGCCCGGAGACTCCGGTACCTTCTCCCCGAGGGCAGGAGGCTGAACAGGCTATGTGCGGGGTGGCTCGGGTCACCCACAATGCTGGACGCTCTGTGGGTGAGGCGGGTGTTAAAAATGTCTAGGAGGGAGGGGAGAGAGACACCAGCGATCCTCCCAGCTGCATTCACTATGCGCTGCAGGGCTTTCCTGTTCTGTTCAGTGCAGCTCCCGTACCACACAGTGATGCAGCTGGTCAGGACGCTCTCAGTGGTGCCTCGGTAGAAGGTGGTCATGATGGGTGGAGGGGCTCCAGCTCTCCTCAGTTTGCGGAGGAAATAGAGGCGCTTCTGAGCCCTCTTTGCCAGTGATGCAGTATTCACTGTCCAGGAGAGGTCCTTACTGATGTGCACCCCCAGGAATTTGGTGCTGCTCACCCTCTCTACAGCAGCACCATTGATGGACAGTGGGGGGTGCAGGGTGGGGCCTCTCCGGAAGTCTATAACAATCTCCTTGGTCTTTTCAACATTAAGAAGGAGATTGTTATTGCTGCACCACTGGGTCAGAAGGCTCACCTCACTCCTGTAGTTTGTCTCGTCGTTATTAGAGATGAGACCCACCACAGTCGTATCGTCCGCAAACTTCACTATGTGATTGGTGCTGAACGCTGGTGAGCAGTCGTGGGTCAGCAGAGTGAAGAGCATCGGACTGAGCACACAGCCCTGGGGGGCTCCTGTGCTCAGTCCAATGCAGCTTGAGGTGTTTCTGCCGACCCGCACTGCCTGTGGCCTCTCACTGAGGAAGTCCAGCAGCCAATTACAGAGTGAGGTCTGAAGCCCCAGGTGGTCTAGTTTGATAATGAGCTGCTGTGGGAGTGTGTGAAGGAGCCAGTTCCGTACCCAATCTACGAACCAGACCTCCAACGGTAGAACTGGGCGTTGGAGAATTATATTTGAGTGTTTTGCCGGCTATAGGATAAATTGTTTATTTGGGCCCATTAGAATATTGTGACTGTTAAACATTTTGTGTGTTGAGGTTTACCCTTGAGATGTTCATCTAAATGCTTGAAAGCACTTTTTTCATTAGATGTAATATAGTTCATATTTACTTATAACTTTGTTGTGGTCATTGAGGTCCTGTCCCCATGACAACGTTTTTTGGAGGAAACTGAGAAGTTTGTGTGCGTTTGCGCCTGTCGTCCAAACGGCGCCGGCGTTTTGGGGGGTGAGAACGGTGTTTTTCAAAAACGGGTTCCAGAGTGGAGAAGTCGGAAAACGCCGGGGGTTGTGTTGCCGTGTGGGCGGCGAAAAACGCGCCATTTGGGAAAATGATGACGTCGCGCTGCCGTAATCATCACGTGACCGGTGACCAGAAGGTAACCCTGCGCCTTCCCCAGGTAACGACCAGATAACAACAGCCATGGCGGACAATGGACTTCAGTATCTTTTACAGACATTTGGAAGTATATTTGCACTGCTGCATCAAACTCTGTTTATCTGCAATGCATTGCGACAACAGCAGAGAAACATGCACAATGGCGCACGTCGGATTCTTTTCACCCCACTGCCGCGGCCGAGAACAACAAGATGGGCCACCCGAAGAAGGTTTTGGGTGAGACCTGGGAGAACGAGTAGCTGGTGGGACAATTTCGTCAATGGCGTTGTAATGGAGGACGACTGGAGAGCGAATTTCCGGATGTCCATAGCTTCTCTTGTGGCCCTGTGTGAAGAACTGCGTCTTCATATCGAAGGCCAAACGACGAATATGAGAGCACCAGTCGACACATTGAAGAAGGTCGCCATTATGCTCTACTACTTGAGCGACGAGGGAAGCCTGCGCAAAACAGCAAACGCATTTGGAGTGTCGCGACAGGCAGTCTCCGTCATCGTTAGACAGACCTGTACGGCTATTGCTCTTCACCTCGGCCCGAAATACATCAAGCTGCCTTTCACGGAACCGGAGGCAGAGGAGCTTGTTTCGGGCTTCCTTCGTGTGCATGGTATGCCACAATGTTTGGGAGCGATCGATGGGACCCATGTTGAAATCAAGCAGCCATCCACCAACGCCATGGCCTTCATCAACAGAAAGGGCATACATTCCCTCAACATACAAGCGGTGTGTGTCTACAGGTACCGGTTTATGGACGTTCCTGTTAAGTGGCCTGGCAATACGCACGACGCACGGGTGTTTGCCAATTCAAAGGTAAACTCGTATTTTAAAACTGGAAAGATCCCGTCCCTAAAACGGCAGATAGTGGACAATGAGGAGCCCATACCGATATTTCTGTTGGGTGACCCTGCCTATCCCCTTTTGCCTTTCCTGATGAAGGAGTATTCAAACGGCGGAGCCACACCACAAGAACAGTACTTCGGCTTGTCTTTGTGCAGGTCCCGCATGGTCATCGAGTGTGCTTTTGGTTGACTGAAAGCCAGATTTGCTGCACTGAAAAGGCCCATGGACATTAATATGAATGACTTGCCGCATGTTATTTATGCCTGTTTTGTTCTGCTGTGAGGCAAGCAAGGAGACAATGGACGAGCAGTCTGTGTTAAGAGCCATAAACTGTGACCGGGAAATGCAACCTACCACAGAGAACAACCGGTACCTTACTGACTGTAACGAGACAGAGGGAAAAAGGGTCAGAAGAGTGGTCACAGTGTTCCTGGACCCATGAACAAAGTGCTAACATCGACTATTGTCGCTATTTTATTAAGTATTTTTGCTAGAAATGTGTGGATTTACTGTGTTTTGTGCTGTAAATAAAGAACAACGTCAACAATTTGTTGTCTTTTGCTAATGAATGCAAACTAGCCTAGTAACAACAAGGCACATGAGATTCATAAACAGTTACAAAAATATACACACAGTGCAATTCACACAACTATATACAAGAGTTTCTATGCAGTCTTTGCCCAAAAGAAGAAAAAAGCATTGCATAGCTGTATACCAAAAATATGAAATAAAAAAAAATGTTTTAAAAATAAAAAAGCAAACTACGAAGTGCCACCTCACAGCGAGTCCGCACTGTCGTCCTGCAAAAGAGCTCTCCTGAAGGAGTGGGTGCCTTGAGCAGGTTGGGCCAGCGGTGTGGACTGTGAGGATTCGTTAGGTCCGGGATGCAGTGGAGTTTGGGGGTATACTGGCGTTGGAGGGTATTGTGGCGTAGGTGGGTATTGTGGCGTTGGTGGTGCCATGGGTCCATACATATGTCCATGTCCGTATCTATTGCTGGCCCCATAGGCCTGTGTGAAATGGTGGTGTGGCACGTAGGCCTGCTGCTGGTGCAGCATTGTCCGCAGCAGCGCCAAACCGTCCTTGATGGAGTCCGTGATTGTGGCCATGTTTGAGCTGACCTGCTGCATGGTCGCGCGGTGATGCTTCTCCGCGTCCACCATAATGTCGACCATCCTCTTCTTCAGGCGGAGATCCTCTTGCACTGCGGGGTCCATAGGAGCCCTCCGCTTCAATCTGTCCCCGCGGTGGCTGTCGAGTCTTGCCTATGCGAACAAAGAAAACACTGTTTAGATTGCAACCTAACCTCATCGCTAACACCATGCCAAGCAATATGGCCAACACACGCACTTATTCCAGAGTACAATCATTATGAAACCCACCTGCAGTAAACTCCGGCGGTCCTTCACCACAGCGGCCGGCAGACAGTCGCTGGTCTGAGGGGACTCCGGGGAAGGAGAGGAACATGTCGACCGCGTAGTTGAGTCCTCCTCCTCCAACAAATCCACGCTTTCCACTCCAGATTCAATGGCTGTTGTTGCCGGCAAACCACCCCAGATCTGCTCGCACAGCTCGAAAAACATCAGGACCACACGGCCGTGGCCACTGCGACGCCCAGAGTCGACAGCATGGCGGTACTTATTACGAATGGCCTTCAGTTTGGTTGTAAGCTGCTCTTTAGTAATAGAACGCGGATCGTGGGGAAAATCCTTCCCGTTGTCCGTGTCCCCCGTTGAATATTTGCGCCGAAACGCGTGCATTATGTCCGTGTATTTAGTTGTACAGGACCAGTCGACTCCCAGTCGACGTTTTGCAGGCACTGCTGGCTTTTGTAATCCAGCGTGACCCGAAGGAGTAGCTCCACCTCGTCGTCGGTCCAAACGAGGGAGTCGGTTTTTGCGTACGTTCACCATCGATGCTATCTTCTTGTGTTTGTGTGTTTGCGGAAGACAAAGGACTTTATATGCATGCGCTCTTTCTAGTCTCGTGTTTCCGGCGGCTCTGGCTCTTTCCGGTTTACAGCGCCACTTATCGGTGTGACATATGTACTACATCGTTTTTACTCAGCGCTCCGTGCTCATCTTGACGCGAATGTTTTCTGATCCAACACGTGTGTGGACAAGACTTTTTTTCACCCTGGGTAAAAAAAAAAAACAGGAACGTTGTCGTGGGGACTAGGCCTGAGTGTCATGTTTGTTAGAGGTTAAAAACCCTTTAAACACAAGACATATAGTAAGATCAAAGTCAAAGATCAAAGTCAGCTTTATTGTCAATTCTGCCATATGTGTTCAACATACAGTGAATCGAAATTTCGTTTCTCTCTGGCCAAGTGCAAAAAGACAGTGTACAAAATACAATATGAAGACAAAACACAACAAAAACTATCTAAGACAGAGATCTAAAGTTAAACTAAAGTCTAAGATCTAAAATCTTAAAACAGTGCAACATAATAAATAAACTATACTATATACAGATTTCCAAAGTGTGCAGTGTGCATCAAAATGTGCAATGGAAGATACAGCAGTGAAATGGTCATGTGCAGTAGAATGTGCATTGGAGTTAAGATAAAATAAATGTGCAACAGTAGAAATTCTAGTGCAATAACAGGAGTAAACAACAGTAGTAAAATTCCAGTAGTAAATGTAAATGTGCAACAGTGCAACAGTCGTCCTTAGCAGCAGTTTTTTTTAAAGTGTCTAGAGTGATATGTCTTTTATGGAATACAGGTTATGCCAATATGGGGGGTGGGGGGTGGGAGACGGGTAAGGTGAGAGTTCGGGTGAGAGTTCAGCCTCCTGACAGCCTGGTGGATGAAGCTGTTACAAAAGCTAGTACAAAAGTAGTTCATTTAATAGTTTACTCACATTATACTAATAAGAATCATTTCATGTTGTGAGGGAGCTGTAGACCACGCCCTCACTTATCAGGTGTATAACTTCATGTTTCTATTTTTATATAGTATATACTTAATTTGATGCACAGTTATATCGTCAGTTGAGTCATTCAGTTGCCATGCTAGTTTTCACTGTTCACTCCTTTTTCCTTTGCCTTCGAGGTGATTGGTGGAGACATTGATTTGGAGGCGCACCCATTTCTAGACGAGCAGATGGTACCAGAAAAGTTACATAGTGTACCTTTACTTAAAATACGTATTCTTACATTTTTAATTAAATGCTTTAACCGATAATAAATTAGCTTTTGGGAATTTCACTGAGTAGACACTAAAGAACAGAAACTCACTCAAAATCTATTCAGGAAAGGTTCATTTCTGTCCCGTGAATGTGACTTATTTAGTATTGATACCGCAAATGAAAAAATGCTAGTTTCGATACTAGTTTTAGTATCGATTAGTATTTGATTTTCAATACTTTTGACAAGCCTACAGACAGCACAAACAGTACATTCACACTTGCACCATACATAATCCTAAACCAGCACTAAACCAGTCAGGATGAAATCCCCAAAAAAATCCATCGTATTATTCAGAAACAGCTTTTTTCACTTGATCTTGCCAAACGTTGTGTGGTTTATGAGCCATCCTGTCAGCACTGCTATCCCTTAATACCTCAGCAATACCTCAGACCCATTAGACAATAATCAGGCCCTGGCCATATTCCGTGCTCAAATACAGTGGTACCTCACCTTACGAAAGACCCAACATACGAAAAATCCAAGTTACGAAACGCCTTCACGTCAAATTTTGGTCTGTAGATACAAAAGAAAATTCAAGTTACGAAACGCGAAATCTCAAAAATTCGAATAATGTGCGCTCAGATGCCCCGCTGTTATCCTCTTAGCTCTAGCGCTGAACACGCAAGATTTTCAACAAAATGTATTAAATAGTGAAGCGTGGGGGGAGACACGACTCCGGAAGCAGCGCGGAGACATGAACGCACGGCGCGGTGAGCGAGGAGCTGGTTTGTGGCCCGAGCCACAGACCAGCCGGTGCAAGGAGCACCCCTAGTCCTGGTCTGCACGACTGGCACCGGGGCTGCGAGGACGAGATAGAACCGCTGCGCCCGGACCGCGTCCTCTGGAGCCCGAGCCAAAAACCAGCCGCACGAAACCAGCAAAGAGCGACACGTGGTGGTTTAATCCTGGTCCAGTTCTGGTTTAGTCCAGGTCCAGTCCAGGTCTAGACCTGGTTTAGTTCTGGTCTAGACCTGGTTTAGTCCACGTTTAGTCCTGGTCTAGTCTCTTAGCCAATCAGGACGCAGAACCAATGTTACACTATAAAAAAACAACAACCTTGGAACGAATCAGGCTTTTTCCATTGAAATAGCTACTCAACTTACGAAAAATTCACGTTACGAAACCACTTCTGGAACAAATTAATTTCGTAAGGTGAGGTACCACTGTAATGTATTAGAAATATGAATTGAGTATAAATAGGCAGAAAAATTATGACTTTAAAACTTACTGCATCCTTCATCAGTTTGCACGACTTTTCGTCTCATCCATGTCCTTATTAAGAAGCAATGTCCAGTATCCAACCCTGTGCGTTATGTCATGTCCCAGTGATATGTGTGATCACTGAATCACATAAAACTCAATCCAAACAGCTCATTCCCAAGGGCGCCCATGGTTGTTATTTTCCCTGAGGAGGGTCGTCATAACAACACTTCTTAGAAAAATTACTGTGGGTTAATAAGGGCTTGTCAGGCAAATGATACCTGCACCGTTTCCATTCATTTGGAGCTATGACCAGAGTGGTCACTTCAGGTCAGCAGGTCAGGAACTACTGGACAGATTGGGGAGTTCTGTTTTTTGCTCGTTTTACATCACATCAAAATACAAAATTGATTTAAACAACACATTTTCAGGAGCCTGACAGACTCTGAGAAACTTGTTTAATCAGATCACCTCTTGTAGTTACACTAAATCAAATCTTTCCGGTCAGATTGTGTTAAAGGTCCCATGACATGGTACTTGTTGATGCTTTTATATGGCTCCTTAATGGTTCCCTAATACTGTAAATGAATCCTTCTTCAAAATCAACACTCAGTGCATGAGAAACAGAGATAAGATGAGAAAGAGTAATTTTTCTCACTCAGAACACTCTATAATGGGCGTTGTTGCTTGAATGCAAATGAGGAGAAAAAAGCTGGCCAATAGTAGAAGGTGGGGGCGTGGCTAAACGCTCCGCTGTCTGCTCTGAGCGCTCTCTGATCCATTTCCTTGTTTTTGCACGGGGGGAGAGAGTTGAAGAGTTCCATTGAAAAATAAACACATTTCCACATAAAATAAAATTAAACCACTGCTGTTCAAAGGTCCAGAGGCTCAGATAAAGGACTTCCGAGCCTAGAAACACTCGGACGTGCCTCCAGGCAAATAAAAAAACGCATTTCGCATTGCGTAGCGCATTCACAGTCCAAACTCTCTGGGCGGGATATACAGAGACGCTGAGCGGAGACAGAGGGAGGGGCTGGAGCTGCATTTGCCGATCTGACGTCAAAAAGGTGCCTTGTCCGAACTCGCCCGTTTCAACACTGGTTTTGTGTAACGCAGAAAAGGATCGCAAATGCTCAGTTTAGACATTTCGCAACTTTTAGCCATGGGGGGGGGGCTAAACAGGGTAGGGGAGCTCACATTAACGTTCAAAAACCTCAGAAAGTGAAAATTTCATGCCATGGGACCTTTAAAATAAAGATCAGCTTAAGTCTAACTTGTTAACTTGTTAATGTCATCAACATAAAGCTTAACTTGACTTCCTCATAGTGGAAAATGTAACCACAACAGGTCCCAAGTACAATTTATGATTGATATAATATTGTGCTTGAGCCTACTCAGATATTGTTATAATCTATGACATCTGTGGATCATTGTGTTATAATTTGCACATTTTAAATTGCAATATTCATCGAAAATGACTTGAGTCAATGAATTTGTTTCTTTTATTATTAAAAATTTGCAGTGCCGAATGGGAGCTGACGTCGCCGTAAAAGTCATCACAACAGAGACGGTGTTCTGTGAAGTTCTGATCCTCCTTCAGCTCATTTAGAAGGGGAAGCTACTGCGTCCATTGCATGAGAAATTACGTAAACACATATTAAACACTCTTTATGTTTGCGATGATGCTATTTACAATTTAAATCTACCACAAGAGGTTTTGCTACCTCCAATCCACTGTGTTCTCATTCTAGTGCTAATTTTTATGTCTAAAACGTCTTCAGAGTGCTCAGATTACACACCATGACTTCAATTTGCCAGTTTTTAACATCCTATCATGGGATTTTATCACCACCAACTGAAACAGCAGAGTGGAGTACAAAATAGCTCTTTCCTGTTGTGTTCACCTGGTTCCTCCTGGACACTACTGTGTTGCAGGACACAGAGGAGGGACACTTTTGGCTCTTCCTCTCCTCAAGCTGCCCTGACACAGATCTGCTGACCCTCCCTGACCAGTCCTTCTGTTAAACTGCTCTGAGACCTTTGACTGAGACACAAAGGACACTGAGACGCACAGTGGAAATGTTGCAGCAAAACCAGAATTTCCCTCAGGATCAATAAAGTCTCTCTCTCACTCTAAACATCCATTGTACGTATTTCCATGGCTTTCAAGACACAATGGTAGTACAAACTGAATTCTGTTGTAAAATACTGCCTCAGTACTACAACCAGGTTCAGATCAAAATATCACCAAGAGTCAGACGGTTACAGTTCAACAAAAAATTGATTCCCCTGATATAATAGTCGCTGAACAATGTAGAGCTCTGGATCAGACGACCACTAAAGACCACTACATTTCCCTTTATACTAAGTATAAAATGAATATAATGTGAATATAATATGCATCAATGCACTGTTTGAACTACACTCTGGCCATCACAGTAGAAATCTAAAAGAAGTCAAAGTTATACTAATTGGACATCTGTTGACACCGATCTTAAAAAAGCAATCTCCCGGTCGTAAATCTGCAGGATGTTGACTATCACAGATTAACTTTCGATCTCACGCCATCTCTCCCAACAACCTTCCGCTGGCTTAATGAAATGTCCAAAATAGAAGTGGTGATTGTGATTACATAAGGCCACCCAGAGCACCCCCAACCTGTTATTTCAGCCCTCTGCTCTGCCCCAGGCCAGGCCAACTGTCAGCTGTCTATTTCCATCCAAGCTCGCGTTCAGCACCTTCTCCTGGAGGCTGACCACAAAGTTCTCGCCTGTGAAGTTTGGGAGGTCTGGATCTTAAGTGGTAGACGCCTGACGTGATTAAAGTGAAAGATGAGACGTGGATATGGGAAATGGCTTAAGTGTTCCAGACATAATACAGTCAAGAGTGGAGAATGGTGGGGCAACTAAAAACAATTGTATTTAAGCATCTGCATATGGGCAATATGTTTTAATATAATGCTTCATATAGCATGAAGTACTTATGGTGTGGGAAATTTTTATACGGTTTATATTATGTTATTGTATTTGGTTTTATTTTTAATTGATTATGTATTTATTTATGCGTTATATTTTTTCATTGGCTATATAAGACTAAACTAATAAGCTACAAAAATAATATTCTAACTAATTATCCTACTTTGCACTGTCATTAGCAGCCATGCTAGTTCAGACATTTAAATACAGTGATTAAAACTAATGACAATAATTGTCTCATTTAAAAATATTTATGAGTAGGATAAACACAAAGCAAGTGTTCATTCCTCTCACTCTGGTGCGTTAAGTATTCCGTATGATGCCAGTACATTCTCTACTTAGCAGCCTCGCATGCTATTTGTGGTTGGTTTCAGATGTTTTGTTTTGTTTGACATTTGTCACTTTACATCGAAATCAACAAGTTGAACGCGGATCCTCTCCAAGTATTTGCGCCTCGCACTGATTGGCTCACAACTTTGACTGACAACGCGCTTTGCTCATACCGGCCAATGAGCGCGGAGAGGAGGCGGGGCGCTGTCTGTACTGTAATCAGCGCTGTGATGGGCGCGTGGGTCCGTCTCGCGCTTTAGCCACATTAGCGCTAACTTTAGCTCTTTAGCATCAGGTCCGAGCTCCGCGGCACACGGAGGGACATGAGCGGGGACAGGTTTGTGGTGGTCCCCGTGGAAAGCGAGGACGGAGGCGGACCGGGGAGAGGGAGTGTCGCCCCTGCTGCTGCTGCTGCTGCGGACACCGGGGGGAGCGAGGCGGCGTGTGGGCTGCCCGGAGTGGGGGACGACTCCGTGTCCGAGTCGCCGCGGGAGAGTGGGGCGGAGGACGGCGTGGTGCCCATTCTGGAGTACAACCGGGAGCCCATCAAGTACGGTACGTGGAGACCGGTGCCTCCCGCGACGTGGTGCGTGTGTCCACCGGGGGTCAGTGGGAAGCTGCTCCCGCCGGGGTTCTCTCTGTTTTGTTCGTTTTGATTTAAAGGGATTTGAATTTGAAACTTCTCCTGTAGTTTACTCACTTAATTGTAAGAACAGATGTATGTTTTGGATGTTTCCTTGACATATTAGATGGGACATATTGCATTAGGGAATAGGATTTGGGGATTTTATCATATTTAGTCTTTTAAATCTGATTGAAAATTTGCCTAACAATACAAAATTTGCCTCATTTTTTAAACTTTAATGAATCTAAGATAAGATAAGATGATTCTTTATTTGTCCCACAATGGGGAAATTGCAGTGTCACAAAGCAAGTTTCAGAAACAGCTGGAAAAAAAGAGCATGCATCAAAAATTAAGATAAATAATAATAATAAGTATGTACAATCAACTAAAAAAACACAACACTGTAAGGTTAAAGGCACAGGAACGCAGCACAATAAATGTCTTTGATTCTGAGCAGTGAACAAACCGCAGTTAAAGTGACTCCAGTTCAGTCATATATAATATCAGTAATCAGTAATATATAATATATAAATCTGACTTGGAATTAGACATAAAAAAGCCTTCTGTAAGTTTTGTCA
This sequence comes from Paratrypauchen microcephalus, assembly GCA_036785185.1. Lineage (NCBI taxonomy): Eukaryota > Metazoa > Chordata > Actinopteri > Gobiiformes > Gobiidae > Paratrypauchen > Paratrypauchen microcephalus. Next base: position 645,111 of record JAVJIX010000263.1, read on the forward strand.
AAATCTTGTTTTGCTGCTTTAAGGGGTGATCTTGATGTCCCTATGGGGGGAAATGCATGTACATGAATTTACATTGTCCCTATGTCTATATAATAATGCAAGTTGTTTTAATTAAATATTAAAACATTTGGACAGAGTTGTTTCCACATGAAAACTTGATGCTAAGAGATCAAAGTGACCATGAGTTTTGCCTGCAGTGTCTCCTAACTGACCTAATCGTCAGGATGAAGTGTTAAACATTCATTTAAAAAGTGTTAATTTGAAAAGCACATACATATTTACAAGCTGGACCAGATAGTCTAGGCTAAATCATTTCTACTTTTAATAATGTTATGAATAATGATTTAAACTTGATATAGAACCATAGACTTTCAACCCCCAATAGAGATTAGACCACCAAAAAGTAACGTTAGGCCTACTTCAACATAATATTACTCGAGTGGAAGCACAAAGTTGTGATCCAAGAAAATAAAAAAGTATTTGGGAGAACTTCTCAAGTAAGAGTAAGTTAAAAAGTTACTGTTGGGATCTGATTTATAATTTCATGTTAATGTAACTCAGTGCTTCTCAAATAGTGGGGCGGGCCCCCCTGGGGGGGCGTGGCGTGATGCCAGGGGGGGTGCGTGTGACCCTGGGAAACATGTTTTTTTTGCTGTACTGTACTAGAACTAAGTGTAATTGCACATCAACAACAGTAGTTGGCAGTGGCGTTCTCACATGCGATTTACGCACAGTCTCACCATTAACAGAACATCCTCTGTCACAGAAAAAACACGTATATTCCACTGAGTCGTGTCCTTTAGTCCGACAGAAGCTGACGCATCAGTGGCACAAGGAGAGAGCGTTTTTTTTTCAGTGCTTTTAGCTTATGCAAATGAGGTGGTTTTAAGTTTCATTTCTGTAAAACGTAAACAAATGTGCGCAAAGCTGCATTACATTACACACATTAATATTTGAGTCCTCAGTGCAGTCTTTGTTGTAAGTTTCTTTCTTTTTTTTGTTTATAATGTTAATAAAAGGATACAGTGGTGTTCTAATAACAATTTTCTAGACAAATAATACTATTTATAATCGCGCGCAAGAAGGGGGGCGTGAAATTTTTTCTTCTTCCTAGGGGGGGCGTCACAGAAAATAATTGAGAAGCACTGATGTAAGTGGAAGGACAAAACATGAAACAAGTCACAACATCTGGTATTGAAGAAACACAAATGTTCAAATAATTTCACATAAAGCTTTTGTCACTTGTCACAGTGGGAAGAGTAACCAAAACTTTCATTCAAGTAAGAGTACTGTGTAGTAGTAGTAGTAGTAGTAGTAGTAGTAGTAGTAGTAGTAGTAGTAGTAGTAGTAGTAGTAGTAGTAGTAGTAGTAGTAGTAGTAGTAGTAGTAGTAGTAGTAGTAGTAGTAGTAGTAGTAGTAGTAAGTGATTTAGTGATTTAACAAAAAATACTGTTGCCAAAATGTATGTGGTTAAAAACAGCAATTAATTTAAAACAAGGACAGTGCACAGAAAACAATGTCAGAAAGAAAAGATGCTGTGTGTCAGCTCCTTTCCATCTGCAGTCTTGTATTGTGTATCGTATCGAATCGTGAAGGATCGTGTTGTCGTGATACTAGCATTTCAAACTTGATTTTGATACCAAGTAATATACTTGATACTAGGGGTGTGTATTGGTAAAGAAGTCACGATTCAATTCGAATCACGATTCATATTCCACGATGCGATACTATCACGATGCATCACGATACTTGAATTATTGCGATGCATTGCAATATATTCAACATACTTCAGTGAAAATGTACCAAAAAAAAGAGGATAACTTAAATATCAGTGTCTGTGTATCTGGGTCGTGTCTTCAACTGATACAGAACTCTGAGCAACTCAATTCAGAACTGAATTTATTGAATAACAAAAACAAATAAACCAAACCAATAACAAAAAAAGTGCAGAGGATTTTTTGTAAAACAAAAAATGATGTTCAAACATTTGCCATTTTGGAGGTAGCTCCCATCATAACAAACAATACCCTTTCACAAAGAAAAAAGTGCAGAGGATTTATTTTTAAAAAAAAACAACAACTAATAATTAATTTATTTATATTAAATTATTAAATATTAAATTATTAATTAATAAAAATCGATTTTTGGCATCAAGAATCGATGCAGTATATTGTGAAAGTTCGTATCGCGATGCGTTGTCATGACGATTATTTTGCACACCCCTACTTGATACTCAGTACCGGGTCTGATACCATGATGATAGTAAAAAACACTCTTTCTTTAGACAATAGAATGTGATTTTCAACATTCAATGGTAGCACTTTCTTTTCTATTCCCATGTGTCCTTGGGCCTAAAAAAAATAAATCTAAGTTTCCGGTTGCCGACCGACCCTGTTGATTTGCATGCGACCCAAATTATTTTATTGGACTTGATAAAATAAAATAAATTTGATACTCAAATTAATTTTACAAGCTTCGGTTAAAAAAGAAAGAAAGAAAACTAATAGCCTACTGTATTTTTCGATTTCCGCGAGGCTACAATCGACGTAATTCACCACACCTGCGCTGCAATGTGTACGGGGGTCCTCGGGTTACGACGGTAAAAAAAAAAAAAAAAAAAAATTACGCGTCATTCCGTCTTACGCGGTTTAGAATGGCAAGCGACGTAAACAAACGCGAACGGCGGAAGAATACGCTTTGTTGTGGGGCGAAGTCTTAAGAACCGGCCGGAGTTTATAAAAAACAAAAAAATCCTTCGAATGTCTGGGTTCTTGATTCCGTTGGAAACGCGCTCTGGGAGGTGGAGGTCGAGTCGACACAGACAAACGCGCTCTGGGAGGTGGAACACACACGAACACACACACACGAACACACACACACGAACACACGCAAACACACACACACACACACACACACAAATAAATTTTCAAAATGTCCATATTCCCTGTATAAAAAAATAAATTCCCTACCTACCCATGTCTAGAACTGTCAACAAATCGGAAACCAACATTTATTTTTTTTAGGCCTTGTGTGTGTGCTCCCTCAGAGGTCCTGTAGGTTCCACAGTGCTCCATGGGCGTGAGTCTATGCGCTCTTATACTTCTGATACAGCTCAAGTTCATTCTAAGGACATTCAGGGAAAAAATAATTTCTGTCCTGTGAATGTGAGGTTTTTTTGTATTGATTCCTGCTATCTAGTTTTGATACTAGTTTTAGTATCAATCAGTACCTGACTTTGGTGCTTTTGACAAATTTGCATGATGAATTGTGAAAAGTGTGTTGTGTGATATGCCTCTAGTTCATGTACACAGCTTCCACACTGATGTTGGTGCTGTGTGTGGAATGGTAGTGCAGCGTTGTGCCTGTTCACAAACTCACAAACAAGGGCTTCTATGGCAACAGGTGGTTGCTCTGAAAGCTCTCGACTCGTTTGTTTTGAACATCCTCGCAACCAGGCTAATAATATGTAGTGTACACTAAACGCTGCTGTATATAGAACACAGAGGGAAATGTTGCTCCTTTTTGATTCAGTTTCTATGGCTTTATTTTTTCAGCTTAAGGGGCCCATATTTTGCTATTTTCTGATCTCTGATATAATGTTGTTTCCTTGTCAGAAACATATTTGGAGTTGTGTTTTGTTTACACCTTGTGATGTCATGTGGTAATACAGGAAGCGCTCAACTGTGTTTTTAAACTGAAATCACTAGAATCATTTGGATGATTTCAGCTCTGGAATTGTCACTGTCGTTGAACTAAAGGTAAAAGTTCTGTTTACCTTGAAAACGACCACTACATTACATTACAATATGACTTGAAGGTCACAAGAGTCAATTTAGTTTAAAGGTCCCATGACATGGTACTTGTTGATGCTTTTATATGGCTCCTTAATGGTTCCCTAATACTGTAAATGAATCCTTCTTCAAAATCAACACTCAGTGCATGAGAAACAGAGATAAGATGAGAAAGAGTCATAAATGTCACTCTGGAACACTCCATTATGGGCGTTGTTGCTTGAATGCAAATGAGGAGGACAGAGATGGCCTATAGTAGCGGGTGGGGGCGTGGCCAAACTCTCCGCTCTCAGCTGTGCCTGTGCGCTCTGACCCACTTCCGTGTTTTTGCACGGGGGGAGAGATGAGAAGCGTTCCATTGAAAAATAAACACATTTCCACAGAAAATAAAATGAAACCACTGCTGTTCAAAGGTCCAGAGGCTCAGATAAAGGACTTCCGAGCCTAGAAACACTCGCAAGTTCCTCCAGGCAAATAAAAAAACGCATTTCGCATTGCGTAGCTCCTCCGCAGTCCAAACTCTCTGGGCGTGATTTACAGAGACGCTGAGTACAGACAGACGGGGGTGGAGCTGCATTTGCAATTCTTTTTTCGATCTGATGTCAATAAGTTTCCTTGTTCAAACTCGCCCGTTTGAGCTCTGATTTTTTCTAACGCAGAAAAGGATCACAAATGCTCAGTTTAGACATTTCGCAACTTTTAACCATGGGGGGGGGGGCCTAAACAGGGTAGGGGAGCTCACATTAACGTTCAAAAACCTCAGAAAGTGAAAATTTCATGCCATGGGACCTTTAATATAGGATCTTTAATTGTGACCTCAGCTCTTCTAGTGTGTGCGCTGTTTGTGCATGCCGGGCATTAGACCCTTTAGATAAACTTGTGTTTGCGTGAGGAGAGGTCTAACAGCTGGTGTGTGCGTGCGTGTGTGTGGTAGAGTTGCCAAAAAATGTACTCCAGTAAGAGTAGCGTTACTTCAAAATAATATTACAAGTAGTAGTACAAAGTCCAAGCAATGACTTAATTAAAAAATAAAATAATTGGGAAACTAACTCGCTGGTTTAAAATTTGATGTGAATGTACATTGGTCCCTCGCTCTGTCGCGGTTCACTTTTCGCAGCCTCGCTGTTTCGCAGATTTTTTATTTTATTTCAATTTTTTTTTCCTAGTGTATGAACATTGTGTTGTGCGTCCTGATTGTCTTCTCCTCCGTGTCTCCTGTACACTACAGAATGTGTTCAGTTTGACACATTTATATAGCTGTTATAGAGGGGGGACCCGGGGGGGCTCTGGGGGGACCCGGGGGGGCTCCGGGAGTCCCGCTGGATGCACGAGGAGCCGAGACATGAGTCACTGGATCTGTAGGAAGTCCAGACCGGGACTAAGACATCGGGACCAGACCGGAACTAGACCAAGACTAGACCAGGACTAAACGTGGACTAAACCAGGTCTAAACCAGGTCTAAACCAGGACTAGACCAGGTCTAATCCAGGATTAAACCACCGCATGCGGCTCTTTGCCTTGTTTCGTGACCACACTCATCGTACCCCCCCCCCCCCCCCCCCCCCCATGCTTCACTATTAATACATTTTGTTGAAAATCTATGAAAGTTTGAGTGTTTAAACGAGAGAGAAATGTGACAAAATGTTAATACCAGTCTGAGAAAAGTGTAGAATGTGTGTGGTGAGGCGTTTACAGCCTTAAAACATGGAGAATAATTGTAAAATATAAAGTTGTCCTACTTCACGGATTTCACTTATTACGGGTTATTTCTGATAAACGATAAACGAGGGACCACTGTACTGTACTTTCTGGACTGTTGAGCGCACCTGAATATAAGCCACATAAAATAAATTTGCAAATAATTTTATTTTTGTACCTATACAATGGATATAAAAAGTCTGCAAAGCCCTGTTCAAGTGTCATTTTTTTACATCACAAAAACATGGCATCGAGATAAATAATTTCACAACTTTTTCCACCTTTCATGTGGCCTATAACCTGTACAACGTAACTGGAAAAACTGAATTTTTTCAGGGAGATGAAGTAAAAATAAACAACTTAGATAATGTGGTTGCATAAATGTGCACACCCTTTTAGAACTCAGTTAAACTGGAGTCAGCACACACCTGTCACCACATCAACCAATCAATCAATCAAACATTATTTATAAAGCACTTTTCATACAAAATGAAATCAACCCCAAATAAAGTTCAGCTGTTCTAGTCGGCTTTTCCTCACATTCTTGTAGCCACACCTTCCAGTACAAGCCATGGTCCGCAGAGAGCTTCCGAAGTGAAGAGGGATCTCATTATTCAAAGATATCAGTCACGTGAAGGCTACAAAAAATTTCCAAGGAATTAAATGTACCATGGAACACAGTGAAGAGCGTCATCACCAAGTGGAGAAAATATGGCACAACAGTGACATTATCAAGAACGGGACGTCCATCCAAAATTGATGATAAGACGAAAAGAAAACTAGTCAGTGAGGCTGCCAAGGGGCCGACAGCAACACTGAAGGAGCTGCAGGAGTTACTGGCAAGTACTGGCTGCGTAGTACAGCCCGTCTTCCCGTCTCCTTCATATGTCTGGGCTGTGGGGCAGGGTGGAAAGACGGAAGCCTTATCTTACAATGAAAAACACCCAAGCCCGGCTTAATTTTGCAAAAAGACATCTGAAATCTCCCAAACACATGGGAAAATGAATTATGATCTGATGAAACCAAGGTCGAACTTTTTACACATAATTCCAAAAGGTATATTTGATGCAAAAACAACACCACACATCACCAACATAACACCATACAGTACCTACAGTGAAGCATGGTGGTGGCAGCATCATGTTTTGGGGCTGTTTTTCTTTAGCTGGAACTGGGGTCTTAGTCAGGGTGGAGGGAATTATGAACAGTTCCAAATACCAGTCAGTGTTGGCACAAAACCTTCGGCCTTCTGTTAGAAAGCTGAACATGAAGAGGAACTTCATCATCAATGACCCAAAGCACACACCTAAATCAACAAAAGAATGGCTTCACCAGAATGATGCATCATATGCATTTCTTTGTTTTCCATGAGGAGGGTGTGTGCATGAAGCGCAAAATAACTATTCAAAACACACACAAACTAGAATCTTCCTCGACCCGTCTGTCTCTTCACCCGTCTGTCTCTTCACCCGTCTGTCTCTTCACCCGTCTGTCTCTTCACCCGTCTGTCTCTTCACCCGTCTGTCTCACTCTTACACCACCGTCACTTCACGCTCTACTGCGCATGTCTCCTGTCTGGGATCATGTCGCTGTCTGGATCATGTCGGTGTCTGGGATTGTGTCGGTGTCTGGGATCGTGTCGGTGTCTGGGATCGTGTCGGTGTCTGGGGTCGTGTCGGTGTCTGGGGTCGTGTCGGTGTCTGGGGTCGTGTCGGTGTCTGGGGTCGTGTCGGTGTCTGGGATCGTGTCGGTGTCTGGGATCGTGTCGGTGTCTGCATCGTGTCGGTGTCTGCATCGTGTCGGTGTCTGGATCGTGTCGGTGTCTGCATCATGTCGGTGTCTGGGATCGTGTCGGTGTCTGGGATCGTGTCGGTGTCTGGGATCGTGTCGGTGTCTGGGATCGTGTCGGTGTCTGCGATCGTGTCGGTGTCTGGGATCGTGTCGGTGTCTGGGAACATGTCGGTGTCTGGGAACATGTCGGTGTCTGGGATCATGTCGGTGTCTGGGATCATGTCGGTGTCTGGATCGTGTCGGTGTCTGGGGTCGTGTCGGTGTCTGGGATCGTGTCGGTGTCTGGGATCGTGTCGGTGTCTGCATCGTGTCGGTGTCTGGATCGTGTCGGTGTCTGCATCGTGTCGGTGTCTGCATCATGTCGGTGTCTGGGATCATGTCGGTGTCTGGGAACATGTCGGTCTCTGGGATCATGTCGGTGTCTGGGATCATGTCGGTGTCTGGATCATGTCGGTGTCTGGGGTCATGTCGGTGTCTGGGTCATGTCGGTGTCTGGGGTCATGTCGGTGTCTGGGGTCATGTCTGTGTCTGGGCTCATGTCTGTGTCTGGGATCATGTCGGTGTCTGGATCATGTCGGTGTCTGGATCATGTCGGTGTCTGGGGTCATGTCGGTGTCTGGGGTCATGTCGGTGTCTGGGGTCATGTCGGTGTCTGGGATCATGTCGGTGTCTGGGATCATGTCGGTGTCTGGGGTCATGTCGGTGTCTGGGGTCATGTCGGTGTCTGGGGTCATGTCGGTGTCTGGGGTCATGTCGGTGTCTGGGATCATGTCGGTGTCTGGGGTCATGTCGGTGTCTGGATCATGTCGGTGTCTGGATCATGTCTGTGTCTGGGATCATGTCGGTGTCTGGATCATGTCGGTGTCTGGATCATGTCGGTGTCTGGGGTCATGTCTGTGTCTGGATCATGTCGGTGTCTGGGATCATGTCCGTGTCTGGGGTCATGTCGGTGTCTGGGGTCATGTCGGTGTCTGGATCATATCTGTGTCTGGATCATGTCGGTGTCTGGGGTCATGTCCGTGTCTCTGGGATCATGTCCGTGTCTCTGGGATCATGTCTGTGTCTCTGGGATCATGTCGGTGTCTGGATCATGTCGGTGTCCGGGATCATGTCGGTGTCTGGATCATGTCGGTGTCCGGGATCATGTCGGTGTCTCGTAGGATTTCAGCAGATTTCAGCCTCTCTCAGGGATTGGGACTGGGTGTATCACTCAGATATGAGTGAATGTCCGGCTACTGAAGTTTGAGACGTTTTTTCTCGTCATGTACGCATGCATCTGTATTTAACGCATACGGGTCATTAAGACGTATCCCACTCACTAATGTTCATTTAGCATCAGAACTTATTTGATCACATGGTGATAAACTGTTTTAGTGCAGTGACAACAGTGCTCACTAACGCTGCCACTTCATGTTAACCGCACAGACAGTGGCACTTTCTGCACTCAGGCTGCCCGCGCATCCGCCGTGTTCATAAACAAATAATCTGTCCATATATTAGCCTTATGGTTGTAAAAGCTGCAGGGTTCAAAGTGTGAGAAAAAAGTAGTGGCTTATAGTCCAGAAATTATGGTAATTTGAGGACAAAACATGAAATAAAAAAAAATCTGGTATTTTCAAAGGATAGACACAAAAATGTTAGAGAAGCACCAGCACTTTTACCCAGTCATATTTAATTATAATGACAGTAGAAGTACCAGAGGAGAGAAAGAGAGGACAAAAGATGAGGAGCTGCAGCTAAATCCGAGAGAATGAGCGGGGACAGATAGCACCGCACACAGAGCCAGGAGGAAGGACACATTGGACTTATTCACATTGTGCAGATTGAAGTAAAAACCTGTAAAACGGGAGGACACATGAAGAGACATAAGACCTGCTGTGGCCCTGACTCAGAGCTCTCACCTGGTGACTCCTTCAGAACCACACACTTTTCCCACAGCCAAGTTTTCAAAAATGATTTTGTATCTCTTATCTAACCCAAATTGCACTCACAAGACTACACCTGCAAATCTACTGCAGATAAAGGATTAGGAAACAATGTTTGTGTATAAAGATGGATTATATTTGTGAATCATGAGTTTAATTTGACTTTTCACATAGAAATCTTAAGCAAACTGACTCACTCAACAACTTGTGCTGTTGTCCTAGATCAACCCTGATCATCTAAATCAAATGATTAGTCAACCAATACAAAACTCCATCGACCTCTGAACGCTGCGCCTGACTAAAGGCCTGCAGCCCTAGTGTCCAGAATGGTGAATGCTGCTTAAGAATGGTGAATGCTTGACCCCGACAACTTTGCAAATTTCCGCCCCATTTCAAACCTTCCATATCTGTCCAAAATCCTGGAACGAGTCATATCCACCCAACTCAAAGCCCATCTTGAATCCAATAGCCTGTTTGAACCATTCCAGTCTGGTTTCCGTCCACAACACAGTACAGAAACAGCCCTTCTCAAAGTCACCAACGATCTCCTCCTCTCCTCTGACTCCGGCCACTTCAGTATCCTCATCCTCCTGGACCTTACAGCAGCATTTGACACTATCAGCCACTCCATCCTCCTCTCCCGTCTCAAGAACTATTTCAACATCACCGGCTCAGCACTATCCTGGATCAACTCCTACCTCACCAACCGTCAACAATTCATCCACATCAACAACTGCTCCTCCGCCACTGCTCCCCTACTGCAAGGTGTCCCCCAAGGTTCGGTGCTTGGTCCCCTCCTGTTCATCCTCTACCTCCTCCCCCTTGGTAGCATCATTCGCCGCCACGGCCTCTATTTCCACTGCTATGCTGACGATATTCAACTTTACATAACCACCAAATCCATCAACTCCACAACTCACTCTTCCCTCACCCACTGCCTCTCTGAAATCAAAACTTGGATGCAACACAATTTCCTACAACTAAACTGTGACAAAACCGACTTAATCATTATTGGCCCCAAAAACATCACCAAATCCACTCAAGACTTCAGCCTGACCATAGGCAACGCAACCCTCACTCCATCCCCACTCATCTGAAACCTTGGCATTCTTTTTGACACCACACTCTCATACCAACAACACATAAACTACATAACCCGGACTGCTTTCTTTCATCTCAAAAACATTGCACGACTCCGCCCATCCCTTTCTTTCTCTGCTGCCGAAACACTCATCCATGCATTCATCACCTCTCGAATCGACTACTGCAATAGCCTTTTCTATGGTCTACCCTCCAAAACTCTCAACAAACTCCAATACATTCAAAACTCTGCTGCCCGCCTCCTCACCCACACCCGCTCCCGAGACCACATCACTCCTGTCCTCCAAAACCTCCACTGGCTCCCCATCCCTCAGCGTATCCAATTCAAAGTCCTCCTCATGACCTACAAAGCCCTCCATAACCTGGCCCCATCATACCTCTCTGACCTTCTGCACCGCCACATCCCATCCCGCTCCCTCCGTTCCTCCGACACCAACCTCCTGTCCCTCACCTACAGGACCAAGCTCCGAACCTGGGGTGACAGAGCCTTCTCCATTGCTGCCCCCACCCTCTGGAACTCACTCCCACAACCTCTCCGTGACTGCTCTGACCTCCCCACCTTCAAAAAATTGCTCAAGACTCACCTTTTTAAAACTGCTTTTAATGTTTCTTAATGTTTAATGTTTTTCTGATTGTTTATTGTTTTGTTACTTGTTTTATTACTGATTTTACCTCTTGTACAGCGTCTTTGAGTGTCTTGAAAAGCGCTTTATAAATAAAATGTATTATTATTATTATTATTAAATGCTGCTGTCACAGTTAGGGGTGGGCGATATAGCCTAAAATTTATATCACGGTATAATTTGAACCATAGACGGTAGACGGTATATATCACGGTATACTTTGGTATGTAACAGTATTAACTGTTAACAGTATTAACAGCTTCTTAATGGTCACCAGAGCACATGGAAAAAGCATTCAAGCAGGAAGCTGTTTTTTAAACTATTAAATAACATAAAAGTCAAGAATATTACTACAAGAAAATGTATTGTGCAAAACTGTAATTGTAAAAAACATAAAACAAGTAACTTCACTTTCAAGCAGTATAAAATTTGAACAAGGCAATGTAAATCGAAAATGAAACTGCTTTAACATTGGCGCCGGTGTCAGTGCTGATGCATACCTGCAACTCTTCGTCAAGTTCCCATGACTCGAGCGCTTCCCTGAGTCCCTGGGCATCATCTCCCCTGTATGGTCGTCAGGGAAATACGATGTTTGCAGTACACATGTACTGTTGAAATGGGCCGTACACAGGCATTTGCCGCACAACTTCCAGTCGTCGTCAATGAAGTGGATTGTCAGGCTGATATACGGGTCCATAGTGCCACTCGACCACAAGTCCGTGGTGGTTGCAGAGTGTTTTATGTCACGAAGCTCTTTTCCCACTTGATTGCGGACCTCGTCATGCAGTCTGGGCACTTCACCTGGCTAAAATATTTGCGGTTTGGTACCACGTACCGTTGATCCAGCATCTTCACCATGCCTAAAAAGCCGCTTCTCTCTACGGTTTGGAAAGGCACCGTGTTGTTACACAAGAATATTGCGATGGACTTCGTTATGTCAATCCACCGCTGGCTTTTTTATCATAAGCTACGCCTTTTGAAAATGCCTGGGTGACTGCTGGTGTGTAGTGCCAATTTTTGAGTGTCACCGCCAATGTTCCCCCTAATGTTTTATGTGTCTGAGCAAACACACTAACTCCCTGAGCGCTCCTTGGACTCCTGTGCGCGACATCCGACATGCACCCCCGGTACACGCTGTTGCGAAAGAGCTGCGCGTGCTCGTGGCTTACACCGATAGAAGTTTAATACGAGACACATACTTTTGTTTCTGAATACTGGACGATTCCCCCATATTCAGATGACCCTGCGGCTGAAAAAAAGCGGAACTCTTTCATCCCTGCGCTGCATAGCTCCTTCTCCTCCATGTGCTTACTGCTCGCAGCGATTTTTCCTCTTTCCTTGTTGTGGTGACGCAATGAACTATCGCGATAGGAAGGTATAACCCAAATCTCTACCGTTGGCCAAATTTATACCGCATACCGTTTATACCGTTTATACCGCCCACCCCTAGTCACAGTAATGGCAACAGTAAACTCTGATATGGTGACAGACTCCTCACACAATACTTGGATGTCACCTTCTCCCGTGCTGTGTGTATTTGTGTGTGCAGAAATGCTGTTGACAGGTGGCACAGGGCTGGAAATAGCCCTGTCTCCACTGGAACAGTCACACAGGCCTGGCACCGGTTCATGAAACGTTTAACGCAGTTTGTCTGTGTGTGCGTCACTACAGACTGTTAGGAAAGATTCACATGAATGTTCCAGATATACTGACAGTTGAGAGTTTAATTGTGCTGTACCTGATTTTTACTCTTAAAAAAATGAAAAACAGAAGTAGTTCATATTAAACAGTTTGCATTGTTTCCTCACTTACCTAATGCATTCAGAGCGTACTAATGATTCACTGTGATAAGTTTATAAGAGCTTTTCACAACTTTCAGAGGTCAGAGCAGAGCTTTGCTAAGAACAGCTAGCACGCTAACCACTCTGTTCCGGACAAAGAATCCCACATGCAGACAGTGCACAGTGAACTTATTTTAACCTCAGGAGCTGCAAATACTACATGTCTGTACTGGGGCAATACTGATTTTTCTCAAATAAAACAAAATTGTGTTATCATGACACAAACTTTTCAAACTCATCTTCCATTTATTGACAAGAATCTAGGATCATATACATTTGAGAAAAGTAATACAACTACAGTGGTACCTCACCTTACGAAAGACCCAACAAACGAAAATTTCAAGTTACGAAACGCCTTCATGTTAAATTTTGGTCTCTAGATACGAAAGAAAATTCAAGTTACGAAACGCGAAATCTCAAAAATTCAAATAATGCGCGCTCAGCCACACACATTATACGCTTTTCTCAGACTGGATTTAAACTTTTCTCACATTTGTCTCTCGTTTAAACACTCAAACTTTCATAGATTTTCAACAAAATTATTAATAGTGAAGTGTGGGGGGGAGGGGGGAGAAAACTGCGCTCTGACACGTGTGATAGCGCAGCATGACCCGGCGCGGAGCTGCCAGCAGGTCTAGACCTGGACTAAACCTGGACTAAACCTGGACTAAACCTGGACTAAACCTGGACTAAACCTGGACTAAACCTGGACTAAACCTGGACTAAACCAGGACTAAACCAGGACTCTAGACCAGGACTAGACCAAGACTAGACCAAGACTAGACCAAGACTAGACCAAGACTAGACCAAGACTAGACCAAGACTAGACCAAGACTAGACCAGGACTAGACCAGGACTAGACCAGGAGGATTAAAGCGCCGCGCGGGGGTCTATTTCCTGGTTTCGTTTCGAGTCACGGCTGAGGCGAGCAGCGAGGGGGACCGCACGCAGTCTGAGTGCATGAACGAACGCATGCAAGAGCCGCGGTGGTCTAGACCTGGTCTAGAGGAGGCATGGTTTGAGCACGGGTCTCGTTCATGCGCTCAGACTGCGTGCGGTCCCCCTCGCTGCTCGCCTCAGCCGTGACTCGAAACGAAACCAGGAAATAGACCCGCGCGGCGCTTTAATCCACCTGGTCTAGTCCTGGTTTAGTCCAGGTTTAGACCTTGGTCTAGACCTGGTATAGTCCACGTTTAGTCCTGGGTCTACAGTCTCTACGCAGAACTCAATGTTACACTATAAAAAAAGTTACACTATTAAAAAAAAACTTGGATCGGGGCCTTGGAACGAATCAGGCTTTTTCCATTGAAATAACTACTCAACTTACGAAAAATTCACGTTACGAAACCACTTCTGGAACGAATTAATTTCGTAAGGTTAGGTCACTGTATTTATTTTTTTAGAACATATTAAAGTCCATGCTATTTGCTAACAGATATTTTGCCTTAGTTTAATAAATTGAATAAAATGGCATTATGGTTCTTAAATCAACGCCTAGTTTATTAGCCTCTATCAAGTCCTTTAAAAAAATGCTATATTTTATTTGCCATATAGTGTCGTACTTCTCCATGTGTCCATATTGTCACTGTCTCTGTGTGAGGATTAACGGGGGCAGCACACATCCTCTTCACTTCCTCTGTCAACTTCTCTAGCCTCTGTAGTATTAACCAGTGAGCAGTAGGGGGCGCCAGTGTCTGTAGGATTCAGGTCCTTCCAACTAACTCGAGCACACACAAACTAGGACCAAAGAGCTGAGCAAGGATCAGGAAGTTAAATATTCAAAATAAAAATATCTTGACTCCTTAAATTGTAACCTTAACCTGATTGTGAACAAAATCTACATGTGCAAGCCTAATATTAAGACAGTCTGTTTGGCAGAACTGTTGTTGCCATCCGGAAGCATTAACAGAAAGTCAAAGAAAAGCTGAATGTGTTTTTGGTACAATTTTAGGTTTGGGCTGTCTTTTTTTTCAAATGCGGAAAAGGATCGCAAATGCTCAGTTTACATTTCACAACTTTTAGCCATGGGGGCCCCTAAACAGGGTAGGGGAAGTGAAAATGTCATGCCATGGGACCCTTAAAGGGACAGTGTGTAAGATTTTTACCTGTTAATTACTGAAATTGAAGATACCCATTCAAAAATACATTGTTTTCCAAGCCTTTTCACTTCCATCATGAAATCAAAGTATTCTTTTGGACTTAGATATAGTCACATAAAAGGGGGATCTTCCCCATATAGAGGCAGCCATTTTGAATACGAGAGCCGCAGAAGGACATTTGGGCTCATCCTTCGCCTCGGCTCCTGCTAGCGCCTGCTCAGCCGCGCTGCCTGTGGGAGCGAAGGAGCGAAGGAGAGAAGGGGAAGGGGAGGGGGGAAGGGGGGAGCCTCGTGTAAAGAAGCATGCTGCTGTATCACACATCCTAATGGATCTAACACGTATTTTGGACTAAATTGTTTTACTGGATTTTATTCGCTGGATCCTTATGGACAGATTGAGACCAAGTTTATGCTGAAATACAGAGTTTGACCTGTGCAGAGCCTTCAAAGGTAAGCTAAGTAAGCTCGTTTTGTGCTTTTCTGTATAAAAGCCCCATGTGCTCGGGGAGTGATTGTTTTGCAGGGAAATGAATTGCATAGTCAAAAAGAGGAGACTGTAAGGTTTCATTTGATGTGTAGATTGTCATGAATCATGATCGGGATTGTGTGTTTTCATGCGAAAAGAAAAAAAAAAAGTGAACGGGGATCGCGTTTTATGTATACAGCGGTGCGCGGATCGTGCGCGGGCACGCGAGCCGTCGGCGCTACGGCGCGCCCGGGTGACCCTCGAGGTCTGCCGTAGCCAAAAGAGGAAGTGGAATAGCTACTAACCACCTATGCACCACGAATCCTACACACTGTACCTTTAAGTACATGTTTATGCCTTACGTGGACTTTTACTTGAGTCATCTTTTAACAAAATTGAGCACTTCCTCCACCACTGTTTGTGATGATGAAGAACATTTGAACATATGGGCCCTTTAAGCCTATATTGTATATATATTCTATGATATGGGTGCATCAGTGTATGACTTTGGATCCAAGACCAGTCAAAAGACTTAGAGCAGAGCTGTCTTATAGTTTTAGTGACGCAGAAAAGAGGAAGCCTGTCTGTGAATGGTCACATTTTTGTATTTATGGAGAATTGTTGTGTAGGAGCATGGGTGACGTAGGCTTATGGGTGGAGCTTCTTTTGTAAATAATAATAAAATAATAAAATGTAATAAGAAACTGTACAACAAAAATAATTTCTAAAATTTCAGTCAAATGATTTTTTTGATAATGTTTTTTTCTTTTTTGCTTTATTACCTGGGTGAGTGACATGTTCTAGTTTGGTTTGCTTTATCTGAAAGTGGTAGATGCTGATTTGAGTCACAAAGATCAGGATGTGGTTAGTGAACAGGAAACACTGACACGTGGGAAAGTGAACCAGAGACTGCACAGCATCAGTGTCTGCTCCCACTTCAATATATTTACACTAGTGTTGGGATCATACTCCGAGGACCTGCCCCCTAATGACTGACTGTGTATGTCTGTGCATACGTGGAAAGAGAGGCTGACAGACTGTTAGCAGAGACAGACGGAACAATCGCAAATTAAGTTTTCCACTACCGAAAGCGCAGAGTGCCTCATATCAGAGAGTCAGAGTCAGCTTTATTGTCCATTATGCCATATGTGCTCGTACATATACAGTGAATCGAAATTGCGTTTCTCTCTGGCCAAGCAGAAAAAGTATCCGTGCGCGCCGCCATCTTGGAGACAACAGAGTAGAAAAAATGCATATACAACCAATAACAATAGTTACACATACGACATAATACAGTGGAACGGTTTCACATGAGGCATCTTTTTGTTTGGTTTACATTATGGAAGGGTGGGGGGGCAAGAGTACAGTTCCTGAATCTGTGTCACCCTCTGATGCAGTACCTTCACCAGGTCTGCAACGTTGAGCTGGGCAATATGGCCTAAAAATAAAATCTCCAATTAAAAAAAAAAAATTAGATTTCTGATTTTAATAAATTTTTCTCTGCCCTACTCAAAAACAAATAACAGACGACAGACAAATGGCTCAAAACAATGCAACGTTCTTTTATAAAACAAATACAGTACACCTGCATCAATTAAGCTGTTTTAAAAAATATATATCACAGTTATATAAATATTTTCTTTTATAAAGAAGCATTTTATGGAGCTAAATTATTCCCTGATTGTGGGAAAGATGGACTGGAGTGGGGAGTGTTGTGTTTTAGTTTTTCCTCGAGTGATGCAGAAAAGCCACTGTCTGTGTTCATGTGTGTAGCTTGTACAGTCTGTGTACAGCTGTGGCAACACAAGAAAAATATTTGCGTCTTGTTAACACATACTTCGGGTCCAAAACTTTCACCATGTTAATGAATCCGGGCTTTTCCACAGTAAATATGGACACCATGTCTATTACGATCTGTGCTGGCGCTGTGGGGACCTGCACTTCTCCCACTCCGCTGCTTTAGGCGCTAGGATACATTTGTCGTGCTGCAGCTTTTGAACAGACCTCACAGCGAGCACTCTAAGTCCGATGCAAGAAAACTGAACCAGTTCCATAAAACAGATGTAAACACCTTTGTTTGGTACAAGCTCCGGATTTCCCTCACTCGCATGCTAGCTTGTTTGGGTACGCCCCGTTAACTTACCCTTGTAGAACGTGGCGACGCATCAGTTCCGCTCGCATTTAAAATAATTAAAAAATCGATTTTCATAAAAACACATCGTCCTGAACTATAAATCGTATTAATCGATACGATTATACGATATATATCCATTTAATTTAATGGATAAATCGCGCAGGTCTACTGCAACGGCGCCGCTGTGGTGTGAGATGATCGCTGACAGCTTCGGGGACTCTTTATTGGCTGCTAGTTTTCCAATTTTCTGATAGATCAGAAACATCCCCAGCATAGACCGCGGAACCGGTCTATGCTGGGGATGTTAGTTACCCGGGCCAGGGGGGCCGTGGCCCGGGTAACTTTTTGAAAATGATTATTAAAAAAAAAAAAAAAAAAAAAATGTTGGCCTGTGAGTTTTTTTTATCATGTCGAGAAAAATCAAACTTAAACCCCAATCCATGCTGTAATTTAATCAAGCGCTTCGCTTAAACATTTCCTAAACCAATATTTTTGACGTCACATATGTCGTGCGTGAAATGTTGCAAAATGTATAGAACAGCACAGCCCTGAAAAAACGCGCGGAAGTTGTGATTGTGGCAGTGTGTAGACATCATTGTCAGAGTGGAATAGATGGACGGAACAACCAAAATGAAAAGACACAAACCGATTTTTGAATATTTTAAAGGAAAGCAAATTAAAACCGCATCACCATCCGATGGGACAGCTGTGCCCCAACCTTCAACCCTGGACCAAAGCAACAGAGAAGAATGTTCAACTACTTCAACTGAGGTAACTCGACCAAACCTCTCTGAGGCTAACGGTGCACCACCTCAGCTTAGCCATGACACCCACAGGAGCTGTTCAAATGATGCAGGGATCTTACAACACCTAATCAACCGAGCAATCCCGACGTGTTAAAAAGAACCAAGAGGGTACAAGGGACAGGATCTTCACAACATTTCGGTGACACCCTCTTGCAATTGTGGCCCCCCCTAGTTCAAATGCGTTCCGCGGTCTATGATCCCCAGGCCAGTCATCAGATATCCTGCTATGAAAAATCCAAATAAGTAAATAATATGTATGATGGAACATTTTAGCGTGGATACTGTAGTTTGACCTCTTCTTACTTCATTTTTGTCAACATCACCCACCCATATCCCCAATTTACACCAAAGCAGTCACAGCATTCGCAGGTATTGTTTTCCATTTGAACCAGTGGGACAATCAACACCAACAGTGTCATACGTGCATCTAACAGCATAAAGAGTTTGGTGTTGCAATGCTTTAAACTCGACAATATACAAAGGCTGGCATCGCGGGAGCAGCTCATGCACCGATTTAAAAATCTGTACGTGTGCAGCTCGGCCTACAACATAGTGGAGTAAATAAGTATTTGATCCTTGCTGATTTTGTAGGTTTGCCCACTGACAAAGAAATGAACAGTCTATAATTTTAATGGTAGGTTTATTTTAACATTGAGAGATAGAATATCAAAAAGAAAAATAAGTTTAAAGAAAATATATAAACTATGCATTCCATTGAGTGAAATAAGTATTTTAACCCTCTAGCCAGAAAAGACTTAGTACTTGGTGGTAAAACTGTTCATTTCTTTGTCAGTGAGCAAACCTACAAAATGAACACTTATTTACTCTTATTTATTTATTTATTGTTGCTGAAACTCCTGGTATAAGTTCAGGGTTACTCCAATAAGACATTTTCGACCAAATGGCACCATATGGTCCTGTTTATAATGTTCAGTCGTCTGTCAGGAAAAGCATGTGATTCAGAACCGAGTTGAATTTTTGGATGTAGAAACGTGACTATTTTGGAGGGTAAATGCCTAGTACAGTGCTTCTCAAATAGTGGGGCGGGCCCCCCTGGGGGGGCGCGGTGTGATGCCAGGGGGGGGCGCGTGTGACCCTGGGAAACATGCTTTTTTGCCATACTGTACTAGAACGAAAGTGTAATTGCACATCAACAACAGTAGTTGGCAGTAGCGCTCTCGTTGTCGCTCTGGGGCAGGGTTCGGCGACCTTAAATACGTGATATACGCACAGAACAGACTTGCCATCAGCAGAACATCCTCTGTCACAGAAAAAACACGTTATATTCCACTGAGCTTTGAGTTTATGCAAATGGACCATGTGGTTTTTAAGTTTCGTTTCTGTAAAACGTAAACAAATGTGCACAAAGCTGCATTAAAAGCACATTAATATTTGAGTCCTCAGTGCAAAAAAAGAGTGCAGTGTTTGTTGGAAGTTTCTTTTTTTGTTTTTAATGTTAATAAAAGGATACATTGTTATGCAGAGGTGTACTAATAATTTTCTAGACAAATAATACTATTAATAGTCGCGCGCAGGGAGGGGGGCGTGAAATTTTTTCTTCTTCCTAGGGGGGGCGTCATAGAAAATAATTGAGAAGCACTGGCCTAGTACAAATGAAGTGCATATGACAGGTTTTCATGTTTTTGTTTTTCTAGAAAACTTACAGGAGTTTTTATTGCTCGTAAGTTGAGTGAAAATCGTGCATTCATACTACAAGCAGGGTAATGTCTTCACACATCTGACATGACTATATTACCCAAAGTATTCGCTCACCTGCCTTGACTCGCATGTGAACGTAAGTGAAATTGGTCGTCTAACCTATCAAAATGCACAAGTCATCATGGTTTTCAAGTTCCTGTTATATGCAACATTTTGAGGACATTCCCACATTAAAAAAAATACAGTATTAACTAGGGGTGGGCAATATCTGGATATTTAAAATGTATGGAGATATTTTTTAAGCTTGATATGAATTTTGACATATCGTATATATCGATATAATGTTTATATTTAATTCTGATTTCGCCGCTTCGCTTATTTGCCTTCTCTGTGCCGTGCACACCCCCGCTCGCCCACACCTCCCCCCTGCGTGTCTCATTCAACACGACGGCGCCACAACCAGCCTCAGAAAAAAAAGAACAACTGTTTTAGATACTTCGGTTTTAAGGCATCGGACGAACAGCAGACAGATGTCTACTGCCATGAATTCAAAACGTTGGTGCAAAGCTTCTAGAACAGGGGTCGGCAACCTTTACCACTCAAAGAGCCGTTTGGAGCCGTTTCACACAGTAAAGAAAACACTGGGAGCCACAAAACCCTTTTGAAATTTAAAATGAAATAACACTGCATATAATGGCTTTTTGCCTTTGTGCCATAGAATTACATTTTGAAAATGAACAAACTAAAATAAAATACATTTTAATTAAATACAGTGGTCCCTCGCTATATCGTGGTTCACCTTTCGTGGCCTCGCTGTTTTTTTTATAGTGTATCAACGCACATTTCTGCGTCCTGATTGGCTGAGGGACTGTAGACCTTTGCTGATTCGTCAGTCGTTCTCCTCCGTGTCTCCTGTACAGAATGTGTTCAGTTTGTATAAATGTTGGATCGCAGTGTGACTCTGAAGTGCTGTATGTTTGTTTCTCCCCGACAAAACCCGCCACAGCGAAGCGGCGCCAGGACGAAGAGGCTCGGTCATGAAGAGGCTTTCGTCAACTATGAAATACACGAAATACAATTTGGTTTTGTTCTATAATACTGTGCTTTTTTGTTGAAAATCTACGAATGAAAATGTGAGAAATCGTTAATTCCAGTGTAGAATGTGTGTGGTGAGGCGTTTACAGCCTTAAAACATGGAGAATAATTGTAAGATATAAAGTTGACGACTTCGCGGATTTCGCTTATCGTGGGTTATTTTTAGAACGTAACCCCCGTGATCAACGAGGGACCGCTGTATTGAGCCGCATCAGAGGGATCAAAGAGCCGCATGTGGCTCCGGAGCCGCGGGTTGCCGACCCCTGTTCTAGAACCACAAACCTTTTCCACCATTTACAGACTCACCGGCCGTTTCCCAATTCAGCGACGGCACGCTTGTGAGTGTGCACTTGGTCTGTCGTCGAGACGGCGCACACTCGCTCTGTCCTTAGTGCACTACGTTTCTCACATGTGCGTCTGTGAAATGGAACAGGTCCCGCCTCAGCTCAATGAGCCGGGTGGTCTGCTCCGTGTTCCCTAAAGACAAAAATATTATACTATTGCGACTAGTAATAGTCGCAATAGTCGCCCCCCGCGCGCGGCTCGCACTTTGCAGATATAAAAAAATGACCCCGCGGCTGAATAAAAAGCGGAGATCCGCTAAAAGCTCTTTCATCCCTGATTTACAGTGCGCTGCATAGGTTTTCTTGTGCGCTGAGAATGTGCGAGCAGTGCGCAGCTTAGAGTAAACGCTGGACATGGCGACACTGTAGAATATCCAGCATTACAACAGCAAAGGAAATATAGAAGTGTAAGGGGAAAAGCATGTGAACGGTAATACAGGTGCCGTGATCTATGCCGTTACGGCGACCGTCACACATGTTTAGCGTAGTTTATGAAGAGTTTCATGTAGCATAGTTGTAGGTGAGGTGAACCAGTACGTATATTTTATAGTGACGTCGCAACTCTCACTTGTGGATGTCGCTGGCGAGTCGGTCTTTGTAGTCATATATCCTCCCGCGCTGTGCATGCTGGGGCTTTTAAGTGTGCGAAGCGTGCATGTTTGCACGCTTGGTCCACGCCCCGATTTCCATGGAAACGACGGCGCCGTTCAGATCTCGTCTTAACGGTGCAGGGGGAAAAAAACGAATGGAACTGAAACTACTTTCTCAATAACCTTAGCTAGACCTTTTCTAGCTAAGGTTACTGAGAAAGTAGTTTCAGGGCAGCTGACTTCTTTTCTGAATAGTCAGCGTATTCTTGATAAGTTTCAGTCTGGGTTCCGCAGGATGCATTGCACTGAAACTGCCCTGTTAAAGGTGTCTAATGACTTACTAATGGCTGCAGACTCTGGTCAGTACAGTGTATTGGTTTTATTAGATCTGTCCTCAGCTTTTGACACAGTTGACCACAAAATACTGTTATGTCGACTGCAAAATGAAATAGGAATTTCTGAGACTGTTCTTTCATGGTTTTCTTTTTACCTGACCAACAGAACTTTGATATTGGCCTGTAATTGCCTGGCTCTGATGGATCCAGATTTGGCTTCTTTAGAATAGGACTTAAAGCTGCCTGTTTGAGAGACCTTGGTACTATCCCGGTTGACAGAGAAATATTTATCAATCTGACAATATGCGGACCAATCACATCAAACACCTTTAAAAACAGTGAGGTGGGTACAACATCAAGTGGGCAGGAAGAGGGTTTCATCTTTTTTAGTAAAGCACTAACGTCCTCCAAAGTCACAGGCATAAATCAGACCCCCCAGGATTTCACGGGCATTTTTGTGATTGTTTCGGGCTAAAATGCCTGAATTTGCGGGAGCTTTTCCAAAAAGTTGCCATGAAAGTTGCAACTTTCAAAGTTTTTGTTGCGGGAGGAAGTGAAAGTTGCGATAAATAGTTGCGATTTTTCGCTTTTTGTAATTATAATTGAGTAATATTTTGAATACTGAGTTATTACTGACAAAGAATAATACAAAGACACAGAGATCACAGATATGGTCCTAAAACAACCTTATCAACATCGAAAATAAATTACTACTAGGAGGGGAACTGTTTCGGTCTTTTGCTGTTATTTTTGTGGGCAAATGGCGCCGCAGACATGTTTCTTTGCCATTAGAAGCCGTGTCCCAATTCCCAGAGCGCGCGGCTCGGAGCGTGGCCCGAAGGGCATGTGCGTCACACATTTCGACAGTACACCGGCGCGACGACTGCTGTCCCACTTCTTTTTTGTCCCATGTGCAGTTAAGACCGCAGTCGTTAAGCGGTCCGCGGACTGCAGTCGGGGCTGAGCAAGTGTGCACCTCCTTGACTGCAGTCTGAGCGCCCTTCGGGCCGCGCTCCGAGCTGTGCGCTCTGGGAACTGGGACATGGCCGCAGTTTCGTTTTGTCACACGAACTAAGGCAGAAGGAAGTTGGTTGGCGTTCAATACGTCGCCGATGATTGGTCAGAATTAGTAAAAATTGCGGAAAAGTTGCGGTGATTGGTCAAAATTGCAACACCGCCCTGAATTCACGGGGATTGGCTGAAGTTGCGTTGAAGTTGCAAATCGCAACATCACGAATTCCTGGAGGGTCTGATAAATGAAGACCATGATCACAACGGAGAACCAACACTGGGGGAACTATCCGGAGGTGGTTTCACACTTGCCCTGATATCGTCAACCTTTTTCACTAAAAAGTTTAAAAATGTCTGCTCTGTGCAGTATAAGAACAGGAAGTAAAGGTCACTCACAGTTCACCTGTCTAATCTTATTTGTGACATCTACAGCTGACACATAGGGAAGTGGTTTGGTTTGTGTTAGGTTCTGTTCTCATTATTCCATTCAGTAAGAACTTCTCCTTTTATCATGGATTCTACCTGGACGACTGAGGGACTTTTCACGCATTCAGTAAGATGTAGTAGCCAATCTTCAGACCTCAGAGTAGCCGATGATCCATAAGGTCAAAAATGTTCATGCTGACATATGGCCCATTTGAATGGTTAAATGATTTGCACCTGAATTGTCTGTTATTATTGTCTATTGTCACAATATTAAAATTTCAAATAAAATTTCAATACTAAGGATACCACACTGATAATAAAAATAAAATTTAGACAATAAAATGTTATTTTCCACATTAAATGGTAGTACTTTCCTTTTTATTCTCATGTGTCCTTATACCTGTGTACTCCCTCAGTGCTCCTGTAGGTTCCACAGTGCTCCATGGGCGTATACTCGTCTATTTGCTCTTATATTTGTTCTGATACAGCTCAAGATCATTATAAAGACATTCAGGAAAGGTTCATTTCTGTCCTGTCAATTAGAGTTGGGCGGTATCCAAATTTTGATACCGTTAAACCGTGTCCACATTTTCCCGGGGTATACGGCATTACCGTTGCTCAGGCTAAAAAAAAAAAAAAAACACTTGGTAGCACTACAGTGGAGTGGCCTCACCAAATGGCAGCTTGCACCTTTACCGTTCAGAAACAGAATAGTAAGCATTACATAGGCCTAATGATACTGAAAACATAACAAAACATGTACAAAATTAGTAACTTTTATTAACAAATGTTTAAAGTGCAAATACAGCAGCCAACCGACGGAACGAAATGACATTGTCTGTGGGCTAAAGCTAACAAACCAACAGGAATAAAAGAAAAGAAAATCTGAACAATAAATAACAAGACATAACCGAAAATGTGCATATATAACCCTGTCCTGAGAACGCAGTGGAAAATACAGCTCGTTTGTATATTTTTAAAATCTATTAAGATGAATCAAATAAATTAAACGTACAACTATACAACATCCCGGACCATTTTCGTCCGTCAGAAAAAGCTACTCCTTATTGAAAATAAAAATATTAAGCTATTGAATGCAAAACCAGCATGTTCACTTTTTCCGGCTTGAGTACGGCACGTTGTGGATTGACAACTTTGCCCGCGGTGCTGAAGACCCGTTCCCATGGAGAACTGTGGCACAAACGCACAGGTATTTTATCAGAGGAAAGCGCCTGACTCCATTGGATTTCCACCAAAGAAGGGGGTCTTCATCTCCCAGAATAACAGCCTCGTGTGGAAGTTGCGTTTGTAATAAGAAACCCGAAAACTTCTCACATTTCAGACTCAAAAACGGAGAGTTGTTTTTAACACGCGAGAATATCAGAAAAGGCGCTGCGCTAGAACACAAAAGCAGCGTGTCAAACGTCACGCCTTTTTTAATGGGACCGCAACTATTATCAGAAGCAGTGACTTTATAACCGAACGTCATCTCTCCGATAGTAATATTCGTTTTAAACTGTAATAGTATTAAATTAACAAACACAACCACACATACATAAGTGCTGGACAAACACTCTTTATTTAGGCATTAAATTAATTATAGTTAATATTATATTAGGGCAAGATTTTTTATTTTTTTTAATGACAGTAATGAATCTGATACCATTGTTATTTTTAGATACCGTATTACTGCCCAACCCTACTGTCAATGTGACTTTAGTATCAATATTTGCTCAAGTAAGTATATAGTTTTAATGCTAGTTACAGATTAAATAATAACAGCAATGATTCTGGACCTTGACCCTGTTTTACTACAGCAGTGTAGTCATTAAGTCAGTTAATCAGTCGATGATTTCCTGTATTATAAACTGTATTCACTTTTATTGCCTTATGCACAGTAAAGAAACACGTTTCCCTGTACAATGAAATTCTGACTTTGCTGCCCACCCTGGATGCCAAGTAGGGATGGGAATCGAGAAGCGGTTCCTGTTGAGAACCGGTTCCATGTGTTTCAATTCCACAGAATCGATTAGCAGTTTATCAAACGATTCTCTTAACGACTCCAGCCAGCACGAATTACGTGGGATTGATACGTGCTTTGTCGCTATATTCTATTTTCGCATGACGAGAAGAGCTTGTTTTTCGGAAAGAAACGGGGCGTGTATAAATCCACATATTTTCCCACGCTTGCACGCCAGCCAATCCCGTTGCGAGAAGTGCCGAAGGGGCTTCCCCTGTACGCCTATCAGCTGTGAGGAGCTCGTGTATATGTAAGCGGCACTGCAGGACACTAAAGGACATGAGAATGGACTTTTAACTTCTACTTGGACACACGACACGTTCGGAAGACCTTCGCGACAGGTTCGGGACACGTCTGTTTCTCCGGAGCTTGAGTACAGAGTGCAATTTAGCTCCGAAACACAATACGCGTTTGCATTTGGAGATACGCGAATTATCCGAAAACACACGGCAACACGGGGTGAGTCACATTATTATCATATTTCTGCATCAAATGGAGATATTGGTGTCAACATTAGACTGAGCACTAAACCAGGACTAAACCAGGACTAAACCAGGACTAAACCAGGACTAGGCCAGGACTAGGCCAGGACTAGGCCAGGACTAGGCCAGGACTGGACTAGACCAGGACTAAACGTGGGCTAATCCAGGACTGGACTAAACCAGGACTAAACCAGGACTAGACCAGGACTAGACCAGGACTAGACCAGGACTAGACCAGGACTAGACCAGGACTAGACCAGGACTAGACCAGGACTAGACCAGGACTAAACCAGGACTAAACCAGGACTAGGCCAGGACTAGGCCAGGACTAGGCCAGGACTAAACGTGGGCTAATCCAGGACTGGACTAAACCAGGACTAGACCAGGACTAGGCCAGGACTAGGCCAGGACTAGACCAGGACTAGACCAGGACTAGACCAGGACTAGACCAGGACTAGACCAGGACTAGACCAGGACTAAACGTGGGCTAATCCAGGACTGGACTAGACCAGGACTAGACCAGGACTAAACGTGGGCTAATCCAGGACTGGACTAAACCAGGACTAAACCAGGACTAGACCAGGACTAGACCAGGACTAGACCAGGACTAGACCAGGACTAGGCCAGGACTAGGCCAGGACTAAACGTGGGCTAATCCAGGACTGGACTAGACCAGGACTAGACCAGGAGTAAACCAGTACTAGACCAGTACTAGACCAGGACTAGTGCTGATCTTGGTGCTAATCGCACAATTTGTTCTCCTTTTTTCCCCCAAATTAGAATCGATAAAGAATCGAATCGTTAAGCAGTATCGATAATGGAATCGGAATCATAAAAATCTGATCAATTCCCATCGCTAATGCCAAGGGCATGCAAGAATTTAAAATGGATAAATAAGATAAAAAGAAGCATGTAAAAAAGTATGATCAAATAGAAACAATCTTTACTGAATATACACTATGAAAAATATAGATTCTATAATTGGGGTACATTTAAATTCAATGATTTTAATTTTTTTTTTTTTTTTTTTGGCTGCTAATACATATACAAAATATATCCCCTTAAACTTTTGTTATTTTAAAATGTTGTATGTTTTAAAAGTGTTTAAATAGCTATTTATATTGTATATTCAAGGGCCATTAACACTGCATGGGTACACAATAAAGCAGAGGGATGGTGGATTAAGCCTGAGCTCTCAAATATCTTCTTATATGATTTTTGGACAATCACATATCCAAGTATTCAATATACAAATAATGAGTACACATTTTGAAACCCTTAAACCAGTCTACTTCTACTAAGATATTAATCTTGGGGCTTTATAGAATTTGAAAAGTGGACAACATGAACATGCACCATATCGACATCATATAGTTAGATTGAATTTTCAAAATCAATAATAAGAGTGGGTGATGGTCCACTGTCAAAACCATCATTGCTTCAAACTATCAAACTAATAATTGTAGCTTTATTGTTACAAGATGTTGGTCTAGAAAGCATAAGGAGTGTGAAGATACTTACATGTGAAGTACAAAGCTGTTTTTCGTCTGTCTCTCTCTCTGTGTGTATGTGTGTGTGAGAGTGGTTTTATGTAGCTGGCCTCGATGCTCCTCCTCCTGCCATGGACCAACAGCAGCTAGCTACCTCAAGGTTTTCATTTTTTACATGACAAGCAAGTTTTGGCAAGATAAATGTATTTTTTTGGCTTAACGTTAATAACGGGTGTCCGGGGGCAACTTAGTTTTGTCCGGGCAGGTGCTCTCTGCCTAGTTGACCTAGTGGGCAAGTGAGAATACAGCGTCTAAAAGGTAAATGGTCACATCTTTATATAGCGCTTTTCCACCGTCAAGGCACCCAAAGCACTTTACAACAAGGAACCAAGGCCTAAAAAAAATAAATGTTGGTTTCCGATTTGTTGACAGTTCTAGACATGGGTAGGTAGGTAATTTATCTTTATTTTATCTTTTTAACTGTATTCTAGATATCAAATCCTGGATGGCAAGAAACTTTCTCCAGCTTAACCAGGACAAAACGGAGGTTTTAGTCATCGGTCCTGAGGCCCAGAGAGAGAAACTTTTATCAAAACTACAAGCACAGTCTTTTAACCCATCTCCTCAAGTGAAAAACCTGGGCGTCATTTTTGACTCTGAGCTGACTTTTATTCCACACATCAAGAACATCACAAAAATGGGCTTCTATCACCTAAAAAACATAGCCAGAGTTCGCCCTATTCTCTCTCAGGCCAATACGGAGACACTGATGCATGCTTTTGTCACCAGCCGTATAGACTACTGTAATGCCCTGCTCTCTGGTCTTCCCAAAAAGAGTATTTCAGGTTTGCAATTATTGCAAAATTCAGCAGCACGTGTCCTGACTAGGTCCAGAGGGCGGGATCACATTACACCGGTCTTAAAATCTCTGCATTGGCTCCCTGTGAGTTACAGGATAGATTTTAAAGTTCTTTTACTGGTTTTTAAATGTCTTAATGGTCTTGGGCCTTCCTATCTTTCAGAACTGCTTTCCCCTTATGAACCTTCACGGGCCCTGCGCTCCTCCGGCAGCAGGCTCCTGGTCATTCCCAAAGTCAGGACACACACTCACGGAGAGGCGTCTTTTCAGTACTACGGCCCTCGTCTATGGAACTGCCTGCCGGAGGACCTCAGGGCTGCAGAGAACGTTCATGTTTTTAAGAGTGGGCTCAAGACTCACCTGTTTAGCTTGGCCTTTGACTGACTTCGGTCGTCTGTTTGCTTGTCTTTATTTGTTCTTTTGTTTGTTGTTGCTGTTCCTGTTGTTGCTGTTCCTGTTGTTCCTGTTGTTGTTTTGTTGTTGCTGCTGTTGTTGCTGCTGTTGTTGTTGCTTTTGTTGTAGCTGTTGCTTTCGTTGCTTTTGTTGTTGCTGTTGTTGTTGTTGTTCCTGTTATTGCTGTTATTGTTTTGTTGTCGCTGTGGTTCTGTTGTTGTTGCTGTTCCTGTTGTTGCTTTTGTTGTTGTTGCTGTTGTTGTTGCTGTTGCTGTTGATGTTGCTGTTGTTGCTGCTGCTGCTGTTGTTGCTGTTGTTTCTGCCGTTGTTGCTGCTGTTGTTGCTGCTGCTGTTACTGTTGTTGTTGCTGCTGTTGTTCCTGTTGCTGTTGTTGCTATTGCCGTTGTTGCTGCTGCTGTTGCTGCTGCTGTTCCTGTTGCTGCTGTTGTTCTTGTTGTTGCTGCTGCTGCTGTTGTTGTTCCTGTTGTTTCTGTCATTGTTGCTGCTGTTGTTGCTGCTGCTGCTGTTGTTGTTGCTGATGTTCCTGTTGTCGTTGTTGTTTCTGCTGTTCCTGTTGTTGTTGCTGCTGTTGTTACTGTTGTTGTTGCTGCTCTTGTTCCTGTTGCTGTTGTTGCTATTGCCGTTGTTGCTGCTGCTGTTCCTGTTGCTGCTGTTGTTCTTGTTGTTGCTGCTGCTGTTGTTGTTGCTGCTGCTGTTGTTGTTGCTGTTGTTTCTGTCATTGTTGCTGCTGTTGTTGCTGCTGCTGCTGTTGTTGTTGCTGATGTTCCTGTTGTCGTTGTTGTTGCTGCTCGTCCTGTTGCTGCTGCTGTTGTTGCTGTTGTTGTGGTTGCTGTTGCTCTTGCTGTTGTTGTTGTTGCTGTTGTTCTGTCGTCGTTGCCGTTGTTGCTGCTGCTGCTGTTGTTGCTGCTGCTGCTGATGCTGTTGCTGCTGTTGTTGCTGCTGTTCCTGTTATATGTGTGTATGTATATATGTGTGTGTATGTATATATATATATATATATGTGTGTGTGTGTGTATATATATATATATGTATGTATGTGTGTGTGTATATGTATGTGTGTATGTGTGTGTATATATATATATATATATATATATATATATATATGTGTGTGTGTGTGTGTGTGTATGTATGTGTGTGTGTGTATGTATGTGAGTATATGTATGTATGTGTGTGTATGTATGTGAGTATATGTATGTATGTGTATGTATGTATGTATGTATGTGTATGTATGTATGTATATATATATATGTATATATATATATGTATATATATATATATATATATATATATATTTTTTTTTTTTTTTGTTTTTTTCTCCCTGGCGGCACGGTGGCTGAGTGGCTAGCACTCATGCTTCACAGCAAGAAGGTTCGGGTTGCCCGGGCCTTTCTGTGTGGAGTTTGCATGTTCTCCCCGTGTTTGGGTGGGTTTCCTCCGGGTACTCCGGTTTCCCCCACCAACCTAAACATGCGCCATAGGTAAAATCCTCCAGCTTAGGGCCTGACCAAAGTATAAATAACAAAACAAAATCATGGGGATGGTCCCCGGGTCAAATTTAGAAACAACTTCTCCTGTGCGAGATCAATAAAGGTCAATCTTCTAATCCTTGACCACTGTAAGGCGCTTTGTGCTACAATTTTGTATGAAAAGCGCCTTATAAATGTTTGATTGATTGATTGATTGATTTTTTTCCTGTGGGAATATGGACATTTTGAAAATTTATTTTATTGCCTTCCTGTGTGTGTGTGTGTGTGTGTGTGTGTGTGTGTGTGTGTGTGTGTGTGTGTCTGTGTCTGTGTGTGTGTCTGTGTGTGTGTCTGTGTGTCTGTGTGTGTGTCTGTGTGTGTGTCTGTGTCTGTGTCTGTGTCTGTGTCTGTGTCTGTGTCTGTGTCTGTGTGTGTGTGTTCCCAACGGAATCAAGAACCCGGACATTCGAAGGGTTTTATAAACTCCGGCCGGACAGCCTCTGAAAAGAGGACGTATGGTCGCCCTAAGTTGATCCGTTCTTAAGACTTCACCCTACAACCACAACAAAGCGTATTCTTCCGCAGTTCGCGTTTGTTTACGTCGCTTACCACGCTAAACCGCGTAAGACGGAATGACGCGTAATTCTTTTTTTTTTACCGTCGTAACCCGAGGACCCCCGTACACATCGCAGCGCAGGCGTGGTGAATGACGTCGATTGTAGCCTCGCGGAAATCGAAAAATACAGTCGGCTATTAGTTTTCTTTCTTTTTTAATCGAAGCTTGTAAAATTAATTTGAGTATCAAATTTATTTTATTTTATTAAGTCCAATAAAATAATTTGGGTCGCATGCAAATCAACAGAGTCGGTCGGCAACCGGAAACTTAGATTTATTTTTTTTAGGCCCAATCACCTATTCACACACGCATTCACACACCAGTGTACGCAGACACTGGGGGCGAGGAGGGTTAAGTGTCTTGCCCAAGGACACAACGGCAGCATTGATCTGTGGGAGCTGGAATCGTACCAACCTGTGTTTCTTATGTCAAGAGCGGGATTTGAAC
Organism: Paratrypauchen microcephalus; assembly: GCA_036785185.1. Classification (NCBI taxonomy): domain Eukaryota; kingdom Metazoa; phylum Chordata; class Actinopteri; order Gobiiformes; family Gobiidae; genus Paratrypauchen; species Paratrypauchen microcephalus. Next base: position 676,639 of record JAVJIX010000263.1, read on the forward strand.
CACCAACCTTTGGATCAGTGGACAAACGCTCTACCAACTGAGCTACTGCCGCCCCACAAGTCGACTCTCCCATTAATAACTAATTATTTGGTTCTGCTCTCCAGTCTTTGTCCAATCAATCAAAAATGTCCCATAGTGTGAACTGCGCCACTCCACCGCTTTTCTACCATCACATTACACATCGAAGAGCGAACTCAGGGCTAAACCCAACCAAACATAAAGTGCAACTCCCCACCAGAAAAGGTGCAAATGTAAAAAAAAAAATCAGCTAGTAATGCACGCAGTAATATAACATAGCTTTATTACTATATATTATCACTAGGGCTGGGTTCAAAAGATCGATCCATGATACGATATCGATTCACTACCAAAAAATACTATATCGATTCAAAAATTTGCAGATCGATCTTTTCCAAATGGTTATAGGCACTATTTTCTCGACCGCGGAAGGAGAGCTATAAAAGGCGGGTGCCAGTGAACGAAACGGAAACTTGGCGCGCCTTTTTTTATTTAACCTTTCTTTAACCAGGAAGTGGTCCCATTGAGTTACAACAGTGCTTCTCAAATAGTGGGGCGGGCCACCCTGGGGGGGGCGCGTGTGACCCTGGGAAACATGCTTTTTTGCCGTACTGTACTAGAACTAAGTGTAATTGCACATCAACAACAGTAGTTGGCAGTGGCGCTCTCATTGTTGCTCTGGGGCAGGGGTCGGCAACCTTAAATACTTAATATACAGAACAGACTCATCATCAGCAGAACATCCTGTCACAGAAAAACACGTATATTCCACTGAGTCGTGTCCTTTAGTCCGACAGAAGCTGACGCATCAGCGGCACAAGGACAGAGCGTTTTTTTCAGCGCTTTTAGTTTATGCAATGTAGTTTTAAGTTTCGTTTCTGTAAAACGTAAACAAATGTGCGCAATGCTGCATTAAAAACACACTAATATTTGAGTCCTCAGTGCAAAGACAGTGCAGAGTGCAGACTTTGTTGGAAGTTTTTCTTTTTTTGTTTTTAATGTTAAGAAAAGGATACGATGTTATGCAGAGGTGTACTAATAACAATTTTCTAGCAAATAATACTATATATAGTCGCGCGCAGGGAGGGGGGCGTGAAACTTTTTCCTTCTTCTTAGGGGGGGCGTCACAAAAAATAATTGAGAAGCACTGAGTTACAATAACTCTTCTGCCAGGGAGTCCTTGCGAGATGTCTGGAGCTGCACAGCTAAAATCACCTCCTGGTTTGAAGGCTGATGTGTCTCTGTGTATATTCCTCTTACACATACACAGATAAATGCACAAACACATATGGGGCTCTTCCTGTCATTGGTGACTAGGGGTGGGTATTGGTAAAGAAGTCACGATTCAATTCGAATCACGATTCATATGCCACGATGCGATACTATCACGATGCATCACGATACTTGAATTATTGCGATGCATTGCAATATATTCGACATACTTCAGTGAAAATGTACCTAAAAAAAAGAGGATAACTTAAATATCAGTGTCTGTGTATCTGGGTCGTGTCTTCAACTGATACAGAACTCTGAGCAACTCAGTTCAGAACTGAATTTATTGAATAACAAAAACAAATAAACCAAACCAATAACAAAAAAAGTGCAGAGGATTTTTTCTAAAACAAAAAATGATGTTCAAACATTTGCCATTTTGGAGGTAGCTCCCATCATAACAAACAATACCCTTTCACAAAGAAAAAAGTGCAGAGGATTTATAAAAAAATAAACTAATTAATTAATTAATAATTAATTTATTAATTATTAATAATAATTTTTGGCATTTTTTGTGTGTGGCATTTTTGGCATGAAGAATCGATGCAGTATATTGTGAAAGTATCGCGATGCATTGTCATGACGATTATTTTGCACACCCCTACTGGTGACAGTTTTTACTTTAAAGAGACAATTCAACAATATGTAAGTAGATCGATATCGAATCGGATTGGATCGGATCGTGGATCGAATCGCATCGTGGCCTTGTGAATCGAAATTGAATCGATCCAGGAAATCAGGATCGATACCCAGCCCTAATTATTACTTGGCGATATATAAATTTCTGAGGCCTGCTCAGTCTCAATAACGAGTTACAAATGCATAGGCTATTATTATGGCCTGTGCTTTTGGTAATGACATTCACTGGGCAGTACCGGGGGAATCTCCAAGTGACCCGTGCGCTCTGTGAGTGGGGCTTGTGTCCCCGGAGCACTGTGCAACTCCATACAACTCGCCTCTCTGTTGTGGTTCTCATGGAGCCCTGGACATGCACACTCCTCCTCCAACATCCCACTGAGTCCCACTGATAAAGAATAGTCCTACCTGTGAGCCTCACGGCTCTGTGTTGCTCCTTTTCCCTCTCCTTTAACCATTTTAACCTTCATCATGGCAATAGTGTTCAGAACATTCAAAACACTCAAAGTCACAGTTTAACAAATCAATAGAACATGAGGCAATTTCAATCATGTATCATTTCCATGAACAGTGCATCTGTGTTTTCATTTCTGTGTCTTCTTTGGACAACTGTAGGACCAGCCGGTGGTTTAGGATTAACAAACAGGTCAAAGAAGACGTAAATGATCAGACAGAACAACATCAACAACACTGACATTTGAAATATTTATAGTGTACACTCCAGGTCCAGAGTGTGCCCTCTGTTGTGGGTGTGCTCACTGACCTGCTAAGTCATGTCAGAAGTTTCAAGGACCTTTTAAGCATTTTTATTACACACATGATCCACATGTACATTCAAATCACCTGCAATGACTAAACCATCAAAGTCTGCGCATACGACTGAAAGCATCTCAGTAAAATCATCAATAACACTTTGAGGAGATTTGTACATGATGATGCAGAGTATGGAGGGTGATTGATTCATTTTAAATGGAGCATGTTCAAATGATAAACACCCCAAATGACAACCTGTTTTTAACTAAATGATCTCTAAAAAATGCACACTCTCTCAATTCAGATTTGAAGTTGGGAGGGGTTGATTGCACAAGCACCGATGTTCCCTCTAAGCTGCGCAACTGCTCGCACATTCTCAGAGCACCAGAAAACCTCTGCGGTGCACTGTAAATGAATTAGATCTATAACACTCTTTTCTGTCTCATTTTGCTGTGTAACTCAGTGAGTGACAGGTGTCCAGCCAATCATACGATACGATTCACTTACGCAGCCAATCACGGCATTGACAGTACTTGTGTACGTGCCCTGAACATACACGCTGTAACAGTATAGCAGCGGAGCTAAGATAAGCTAATGCTAACCAATGTTCCCTCTAAGTTGCGCGCGTGCAGCGCATAAAATAAAATGGTTAGACGCATGGAACGACCAATCTGATAGTTTGCACATGTGACTGTGACACGCGTTAGGGACAAGCAAACTACAGACACATTTCAACCGCATTTCACTCGCTTCCTCCAGTATGACCGTAGTTGTACATCGCTGCGGGTCAGAGCGGCAGGTCCGCCGCCCGCGCACACTTCACGGAGGGAAGAACACAGGAAGAGGAAGAGGTGGAGCCATAATGTAATCTTCTCCTGTTTACTTTGTTTTCAGAGTTTTTTGTGAGCCAAAAAGACGGGACTTTGTCACAGTGTGAATCCCCAGAGCGTTACACCACAGACACTCACACAACTACAGGCTCAGGATTTAAAAGAAACATATAAAGTGATCATCATTTATACTTATTTTGCAGATCATTATTTTGGGAAAGACCCATCTTATGGCCTATAGGTCCTACAATCCATTAAAAAAAATCTGCAGCTGTAGGGCAGGCTGTATTTATCAAGCTGAAATCTCTTAATGTGGTTTTACAGATTTATACACGGCTCATTTAGCATTCCCCTGGGTGTAGCCCATATTTAGGGACCGAGCCCGAAGGGGGACGAGGTCCCTATTGTTGTTGCTTCGTTTCCGTATTATTATTATTCTTGTTCAGACACGCTGGGGCAATTTTGAGCATGTTCCCATGCTTCAAAACGAATGAAACTTTGCACGGGCATCACAAAGTGCTGCCAGTACGACCACAAAAAGACCCGTCCCCCGGTGACCCCCAGGAGCTCGATAGCGCCCCCTAGCGCGTTGTCTTTCGGGGCTGGCATACCGTTTAAGATAGGCGCACGAAATTCGGTAGGGACGTGTATCTCAATAAGACGAACAAACGCCTCACTGCAATGTCATGGCCACGCCCAACACGTAGTGAGATAATTGGCCTTTTGTGTGATTTTATGATATTTGCACTACTGTTCTGAGGCTGCTCATCTGAACCTTTTTGTTATTTGGATTGTTTGTGTTTTTCTTTTACTATAGCTAGATTTTAGGTATCATTATTATTTAGTGTTTTATGTTTGCACCTTATCACCGAGACAAGTTCCTAGTTTTGTGAACTCTGTTCACTTGACAATGGCAATAAAAATCTTTCTGATTCTGATTCTGACATACAATGGAATTTGAAACACTTCTCCTACACTGTACGTCAGATGGGCTTCAATTTTGGTGAACATAATCTTAAGACGTTGGAGATGTTAAATTGCGAAGGATTTTCAAATAGGTGGTAATATGACGATACGGCGGATCGATAAAAAAGCGCCACCAACAGGTCAATTATGAACAACACTCAAAGTGCTTCTCCTCCCTCAATTTTGGACCAATTTTGCTCAAATTTGGTACATAGCATCTTTGGACCGAGCCTCATCAGAAATATCGCTGGATTTTTTTATATCTCGTTTTGTCGTGACAGCCAATCAAACACGTCTGTCCGAAAGCCGATCCACCCGATACTGACCTTTGTTGCTAGGCAACGTCCTGATCAAAGATCTTTGATCTGTATGTTCCTTTGATCTAATATAGCTGCAACCAGCAATGTGGGGCCCAGCACCGAAGGTGCATGTAGGCCTCAGCATGTATTATTAAAATTCCTGCAACTTTGACCTTAACAGGGTCTAACAGCGTCTGTTAGCCAGGCTTCCCAGGCTCCCAGGCTTCCTATGAAGGGTTCCCAAGATATGAGCTCACTTTAAAAACTTGGTATCTCTGGGATCCTTGGGCGGAGACTGATCCAACGCACATCATCAAATTAGGCTGGTCTGGTAAAAAGTTGTGAAATTTGGCATGCACATTCCAGCCAGTCTCCTCATTACCCACAGCAATTTATAGGCCCCCACCCCCAACCCTCTAGCGCCACCAGCAGGTCAAAGTTGCAGGAATTTTCAGGTACATTTCTGCGTGTAACTTTTGAACCGTATGTCCAATATTCAAAAACTTGGTATCCCTGGACTCCTTGGGCCAAGCCGAATCCAACGCACCCTATCACAACATTTTCCACCAGGGTAGATTTTCCGCCATTTAGAATTTTATGAAAAACACTCAAAATGCTTCTCCTCCCTCAATTTTTGGCCAATTTTGCTCAAATTTGGTACATAGCATCTTTGGACTGAACTTCATCAGAAATATCCCTTGATTTTTTTGATATCTCTTATCGTTTTGTCGTGACAGTTAATCAAACGCGTCCTAAAAGTCGCCAAACAGGAAGTGCGCTCATATCTCCGTAACCCTTCATAGGATTATTTTCAAACTTTTCACAGATAAGTTTGAAATAGCTACTACGTCCCTTATATTTGAATTATATTATTTTTATTTAAAGGGGTGTTGTGCAACATTCAGTGCATAATCTGTTTCCTACCTGTCACCATGGAGATTTTATATCTTTGCCTGGATCATACAATAAAATCAATCAATAAAACCAACCAATCAGTCAACGGATCAATCATTAAACTTGTTTATCTTTCATTTATTTAATTACAGTTCTGTTTATGGAAAATATATACCTTTAAAAAGCAACTCCTGACCTCTTTATACAAAGCAATAACATCTCCATGGTGACAAGTACGTGAAATATGACATAGGCACAGATTTATTTATTTTTTCATCTGTACCAAGATGACTACACAACTACAGAATCAGCATACATCACTGACCGCAGCAGGACTTACACTGACCACAGGACTCTCACTGACCGCAGCAGGACTCACACTGACCGCAGCAGGACTCACACTGACCACAGCAGGACTCACACTCACCACAGGACTCACACTGACCGCAGCAGGACTCACACTGACCACAGCAGGACTCTCACTGACCGCAGCAGGACTCACACTGACCACAGCAGGACTCACACTCACCACAGGACTCACACTGACCACAGCAGGACTCACACTGACCACAGTAGGACTCACACTGACCACAGGACTCTCACTGACCGCAGCAGGACTCTCACTGACCACACAGCAGGACTCACACTGACCACAGCAGGACTCACACTGACCGCAGCAGGACTCGCACTGACCACAGCAGGACTCACACTCACCACAGGACTCACACTGACCACAGCAGGACTCACACTGACCACAGCAGGACTCTCACTGACCGCAGCAGGACTCACACTGACCACAGCAGGACTCACACTCACCACAGGACTCACACTCACCACAGGACTCACACTGACCACAGCAGGACTCACACTGACCACAGCAGGACTCTCACTGACCGCAGCAGGACTCACACTGACCACAGCAGGACTCACACTCACCACAGGACTCACACTGACCGCAGCAGGACTCACACTGACCACAGCAGGACTCTCACTGACCGCAGCAGGACTCACACTGACCACAGCAGGACTCACACTGACCACAGCAGGACTCACACTGACCACAGTAGGACTCACACTGACCACAGGACTCTCACTGACCGCAGCAGGACTCTCACTGACCACACAGCAGGACTCACACTGACCACAGCAGGACTCACACTGACCACAGGACTCACACTGACCACAGCAGGACTCACACTGACCACAACATGTTCAAATCTCATGAACAGATTTTTCTCTTTGTCGTTCTAAGTGAACCAAAACAATCAGTTATATTAAAAGTAATCCAACAGAAATAAGTGCAGTAATTTGATGAATAAGCTGTAAGTTGTGCTGACCTCAGGTGTGACACTGGTGTGGACACAGTGCTGACCTCAGGTGTGACCCTGGTGTGGACACAGTGCAGGTCAGATGTCGCTCACAGGGTCCAAGGAACGCTCAGAGTTAGTGTGTTTGCTCAAACACATGAAAAATTAGGGGGAACATTGACTAGCACTAGTATTGCCTGTATTTTTGTCAAGCCATGTTTCGTTTAATAACATAACTAGTCAAGATTAAAAGAAGAAATTAAAACATGAATGAAAATGACTTGTTATGTAAAGATCTTGACATTGAGCACAGCAAGTTTCAGATTAATCCAACAATGTTGATTTTGTCCTCTTATGTACATTAACCTTTTGGTTCTTTTTATAGACGACACAGCAGGAGGTGTATTTATCTTGTTGAAATGTTCCATGTTCAGACCTGTCACTGGTGTTGGTGATGACATGCTGTATATCAGCTGTTGTTACTTCCTGTGGGCGTGGTCAGCCTGATGGTCCTGACAGCTCAGGCTGACCACGCCTCCTGTCGCTCAGTGGTCTCTGGAGGAGGGGATTCCAGGTGTGTGAAAGGAGTAATGCTCCATCACATTTAATGCTGTCCATGCCGTTTCCCGTGATCCAGTATTTGAATTTGTTGTTCTCCGATTCAATGTCCATAATGGATTGGTCTGACATGGCGGATTTCAGGTTTTCTGCTCTGCTTTGTCTTTGTTTTTTGGTGAGTCTCCCTGATGTTTCCTTCTGACATTCCTTTTGATGATCTTTTTTTCAGATGGCAAATGCCCGACCGGTTTCCCTTGGTATGATTTATTGCATGTTTTGCATTGGATTTCACGGATGGCAATGTTTAAGAATACTATTGCTCTGATCATGCTACAGAAATATAAATGTCCAATATAATGTATCCATTACTGTAAGTTATGTGTTTTCTTACATTATTTCTTTTAAAAATATGACTAACATTTCCAAGGAGTTTTATAGAGCATGTGGTGTATTTGGTCTAACGGACCAAATACACCAAATAGACCACATGCTCTGCTTCCTCTGCAGAGCGTTTCAGAACCACAGCTCTGAACAAAACTTACCATTTATTGTTGTGATCATTCCTTAATTGAACAACAGGGGGCACCAAAGTGTCACTTTTGACATTGAAAGAACTGTAAAAGTTATGCTACTCATATTTGGATCATTGTAATCATTATCTGAAACTTCTAGGCTCAAACGAATATGAAAAGACATGTTAGAAAAAAACAGTGGCATTATTAAATTGAAAGTGAAATAGTTTTTATTTTAGAATTTCATCACTATGTTTTATTCACAAATATTTAGTATTAAAACTACAGTTGGAAAGGTGTAGAACAGAGGTCTTCAACAGGGGGTCGCGGAGGTACTGCAGGGGGGGTCGCGAAATCTTTTGATTTCACTTTAATATAATTTTATATTTTATAGTGTAAAATACAGTATTAACCTGTGTATTATTTCCTTGTATTGGATGTACCATAACAGAGTAGCAATGTTTATACATGACACTAAGCTCAATTTAATATTAAACACAATTCTATGCCGTATATATAGTTGGGGGTCCCTGGCCCAGTTCGCCATCTGTTTGGGGGTCTCTGGCCTGAAAAACGTTGAAGACCCCTGGTGTAGAATATTTTCCACTGAAACTAGTTCTGAAATTTGCTGTTAGGCTTTTAAACATACAGTTTTATCAGATTTTTTTTTTTTTTTTGCCAAATGTCACTGACCTTTCCTAGAACATTTTCTTTCTTATTTGAACACTTACACAAGTTAGTACCCTCTTCACTAAAGTGGACCTAGTGAGATTCAGGGTTTGTTGGTACTCGCCATAGACTGTAAATGGACAATGCTACCCCACGAGATGCCATTTTCCAAATAACATGGCCTCCTGGGGTTGTCCTTGAGTATCAGATGCTGTAGGAATAATCAATAGACCTATTCTGAGCAGCAGGAAATGCAACACTCTTGGAAAAGCTTCAACCTGGATAGAAGGCTGCACTGTTGACATGAGCACAAAGCAAGGACCATTTCTTTATTTTATTGTGCTGTTTGTGGGACCAGGGCTGATCATTTGAATTGAATTGTTGCTACTCATTCCATGACTGTTATTGTTGATTGTCATTGGCACCAAAGGCATCAAAACTATAAATGAGCACATATGTAATGTAGCAAACAAAAAGTGGAAATAACTCAAGACTTGGAAAAAGCCTTTATCCTTTGCACACTCTCGGCATTCCATTAATGAACACCCTGACAACACACAGCTGTGATGTGAAAGAAAGAAATAAATGATCTCAATGTGAAAAAAAAAAACATGCTGTATAGATACAAATATGGACAGGGCTATTTGTTAGGAACAAAAGGATGTCACGCCTTTTAATACAATTTTCAGACTACACAGGGCTTAATTTTATGGCAGGCTAGTCCAAAAAGCTTCTCAATACCTTGTATGGCCCCCATGTGCTTGTATGTTTGACAATGTCATGGCATACTCTTGATGAGATCCGTGTAAGGGCATCAGGAAAACCAGCTCTAACCCAGATGATGGTGCAGTTCTACAGCCATCCTCACCTCCATCAGGGCTACAGGGACAGACACAGTAGCAGAGCATTGTAAATCTGCTGTAGCCTCAATCTCTCCAGGACTCGGGGACGAGCTGGTCAGATCACAGCTGACCGTCCTCACCCTGGACATTTGGACCAGAACCTCTCGCCACAGGAACAGTTTCTTCCCCTCTGCTGTTGGCCTCATGAACACTGTAACACCTTTCACTTTATAACACCAGGTGCTGTCACTTTAAACAACTGTAATTCACTTGCACTGACGGCTTTTGCTGTTGTTCTGCCCATACTGTATATTTTGTATTTGTATATTAAACTCTATATTTTTACCTTATTTTAATGCATGCCGTTATTTTGTATTTTATCATAGTTTATTATTCTCAGTTTAATGTTGCATCACAACACCAAAACAAGTTTTTTGTTACTCACAATGGCAGTAAAAATGATTGTGATTGTATTGTTGTAACGGTGTAACAGCTTTGTGTTTGTGGACTTATTGAAATTTGATGTGTCACCTTTTCCTGTATTTGCTTTGGAGGTGTCTCATTGAACATTTTTCCTGTCATGGAGATATGATAATTAAATGATACATACCACATTAAGTCATTCACCGCTGGATGTTAACCTAACGTATTATATTAGCCGCCCTTTCCAAATAGCTTGAAATAGACTTTTGCTGATATCGAACTGGAAGCCTGAACATTGTCAAATGGACTACTTCCTGCAGATCCTCTTTCAGGCCACAGCTGCTCTGATCTGGAACTCTGTTATGTAAGAATTAGTCCAGCAGTTAGTCTGTTAGCAAACCATGAAGAAAGTACCAATGTGTCTTTACCAGTAGAACCTGGGGTCACAAAGGCAGTGCTGTCCACTATAGGTCACTGGTTAGTCTGGATACTGAATCTGCTGTCACATCACTGACATTCAGTCAGACCCAGATCTTGACCTGTGCTTTGCGCTTTCTCTGTGGACACTTGCCATGGTTTTGCATATCCTGGATTTTGGTGAGGGCTTGTGAAAACCCAAAGAAACCTGAGCTGGGTTCTGATGTCCATTTATCAAAACCTGTAGACATCAGCTCCAAGTTTGACAACTTGTTTGTGTTGTGCTGTATTGTGAAATCCAGAGGATAGCTAATGCTAACTTCTATTGCTCATTCTCACAACAAATATACCTGGAATTGTTTTGTTGTTGTTGTTGTTTTTCATTTAAAGGTCCCATGGCATGAAATTTTAATTTTCTGAGGTTTTTGAACGTTAATGTGAGCTCCCCTACCCTGTTTAGGCCCCTCAATGGCTAAAAGTTGCAAAATGTCTAAACTGAGCATTTGCGATCCTTTTCTGCGTTTGAAAAACACAGCTCAAACGGGCGATTCTGGACAAGGGAACTTTTGTTACGTAACATCGAAAAAAGAAATGCAAATGCAGTTCCACCACCGTCTGGATGTCCACCCCCTGTCTCTGGAAATCACGCCCAGAGAGTTTGGAGAAGGAGCTACGCAATGCTAAATGTGTTTTTTTATTTGCCTGGAGGCACATGCGAGTGTTTCTAGGCTCTGAAGTCCTTTACCCGACCCTCTGGACCTCTGAAACAGCAGTGGTTTAATTTTATTTTCTGTGAAAATGTGTTTTTTTTCACTGAAATGCCTCTCCTTTCTGTCTTCGTGCTTCAAACGCGGAAATGGGAGACAGCGCAGAGCAGCGCTCCAGCGGTGCAGAGGAGCTCCTCTAACCTATCTGTGTCCTTCTCATTTGCATTCAAGCAAGAAGGCCCAGAATGAGTTGTTCAGAGAGTGAATTTGTGACCATGTCTGTGTAAATGGGTCTTTCTCATGCACTGAGTGTTGATTTTGAAGAAGGATTCATTTACAGTATTAGGGAACCATTAAGGCGCCATATAAAAGCATCATGAAATACCATGTCATGGGACCTTTAACATATAAATGCTACATATTTAGGCTGAGTTCTTCTCTCAAACAGAAAATCCTCTTTGTTCCACCTTGTAATGCACCTTCACTGAATCATTTGGTTGGTGATTCCTGGTCTGAAATCAATCTCTACTGAACTAAAGGTCAAATGAGCTGTTCACTTGAAAACTGCTACTACATTACATCACAAGGCGGACCAGAACATTTTGAGCTTAGACATATAAGCAGGCTAATAAACTTGTGTGTACGTGTGTGTGTGTGTGTGTGTGTGACATCTTAAAGTGCCAAGAGCATAGAATTAACAGAATAAAATGTGCCATGTATTTGAGTATTTTAGTGATCTCTCCTATTTAAACTCCTTACTCCCTAGCTATAAGATTTTGTACAATGTTCTACCCACAAGTAGAGCTGGGTGATATGGCCTAAAAATAAAATCTCAGATAAAAAAAAACAAAAAAATCAGATTTCCGATTTGAATGGATTTTTCTCTGCCCTACTCAAAAACAAATAACAGATCACAGACAAATGGCTCAAAACAATGCAACATTCTTTTATAAAACAAATACAGTACACCTGCATCAATTAAACTGTTGTTATTTTTAATATTTATATATATTTATCATTTCATCATTTTCATATTTATTTATTTATTTCATTCGTTAAAACAAAACAAAACATGCAACACAATTGCATCTATACAATTATACCTTAAATATGAATGAAAAGGGAACAGAAAGAAGCTTATGATATCTGCCCCTTATCAACTCAAATTATATTACAACAAAATATATATAACAATAATAACAGTTATATAAATATCTTTTATAAAGAAGCATTTTATGGAGCTAAATTATTCCCTGATTGTGGGAAAGATGGACTGGAGTGGGGAGTGTTGTGTTTTAGTTTTTCCTCGAGTGATGCAGAAAAGCCACTGTCTGTGTTCATGTGTGTAGCTTGTGCAGTCTGTGTACAGCTGTGGCAACGCAAGAAACATATTTGCGTCTTGTTAACACATACTTCAGGTCCAAAACTTTCACCATGTTAATGAATCCGGGCTTTTCCACAGTAAATATGGACACCATGTCTTCTACAACATACATCATGTTTTGGGTAAAACATACAACAGCGTGTGTGATTGTGATTGTGTGCCTTCCGTCGTGGGCCGTGCTCATCACACTGCAAACAGTTCGAAAATGTTTTAGGGACTGGACAGTGGTTATTTTCATTCCGTTCGGACCTGCACTTCTCCCACTCCGCTGCCTCTGCTTTAGGCGCTAGGATACATTTGTCGTGCTGCAGCTTTTGAACAGACCTCACTGCAAGCACTCGTTTGTTCTAAGTCCGACGCAAGAAAACTGAACCAGTTCCATAGAACAGATGTAGCAACACATTTGTTTGGTACAAGCTCCGGCTTTCCCTCACTCGCTAGCCGCGCTAGCTCGTACAATGTTTGGGTAACTAACTTACCCGTGTAAAACGTGGCCGTGCATTAGTTCCGCTCACATGTAAAAAATTATTTAAAAATCTATTTTCATAAAAACACATCGTCCTGAACTGTAAAGTCTAATTAAATCAATTAATCGATTAATCATGCAGGTCTACCCACAAGCCTATACTTCCCATGCTCCCACACAACAATTCTCCATAAATACACAAAAACATGATACAAAACTGTGCACAGCAACTTGACAAACCTGATGCGATGTGTAGTAGCGTCATTAATGAGATGCACGCTGTTTGTGATGGCGCTCTGAAGGGGGAGCAAACGGGAGAGGCTACTCACAGTCAAAAATGAAAGTGAAACTTATAAAACATGTTATTAATACATGCTTTACAGTGAATATAGCATTTTCAAAAACAATAAAAGAACATGGTCATCTAAATATGTTACGTGTTAGCAGTTAATACTCCATAGAAGTAAAATACCCCCTTTTTAAGAATTATTGACTGGAACTTTCTCATTTTTATACATTTGTAATGCATTTTTCTGTGACATGACTGGTTCTAGTTTGTAGAAGAGGAAACATTATTGTAGGTCATACAGTACCCGTATACCCGTATAGCCCGTGTGGTGGTACTTGATTTGAAAGCCATTGTAGGTCATCCTTTGGTTGTTTGACTGTTATTGGCTGAGCTTGGGGCCTTTTCTGTGTCTCTATATTGGACCACCCTCTTCCTCTTCTGTGCAGCAACTCCCTTCCTGCAACGCATTGATCCTGTGTGCTGGTGATGTCATGTAGAGAGGGGAACTCTCTCTGGGTGGGTCACATATGTCCTGGGGGCCAAACCAGCCATTGTGAGGTAGCTGGACATCTGGTGACATCTGGGTCCAGGCACAAACTTTGTTTTTGTTCATTATTAATCAAATAAGAGACAGTTACCTTTCAAAGGCGTTTAAAGGCAAATTAACGTTTTTTTTACAATCTGAGCCTTCTTTCGGCAATAAAACAAGTCGTTTTACTCACCCATAGCATTTTTCTGTCAATTGGAGCAGTATCGCAGAACTTATGTTGAGCCGTTCTGTTCTAGTAATGATCCCGTATCCGTTAACATGGGGCTGTATCATTTGCTCGGGGCATTACTTTGCGGTCTCCAAATAACACAAACTTTAGCACTTTTCAAATCATAGAAGCTCGATGTCTTAATGTAAGATTTCGTTTGGTCAAAAGTGGCCTGTAATCTGAGATTTAGCCATAGTTTCGAGTAGATGAGGAGGCCAGTGCACATGTGCGGACTGTGCTCTCAGCTCCCGGGACCCAAACATGAAACGCAAAGCTGAAAACTATGGATAAATCTCGGATTACAGGCCACTTTTGCTTCAAACGAAATCTTACATTAAGACATCGAGCTTCTATGATTTGAAAAGTGCTAAAGTTTGTTATTTGGAGACCGCAAAGTAATGCCCCGAATACTCATGCTAACGGATACGCTACAACATAACTTTCTTCAAACAGCTCCAAATGACACGAACGTGATATGGGTGAGTCAAACGACCTGTTTTATTACCGAAAGAAGGCTCAGATTGTAAAATAACGTTACTTTTCCTTTAAGGACTTTCTACCATGTTATAATGTTGTTCCCTCATCAAAAACATGAAGAGGTTTCAGATGTCATCCATGCATGTTTGAGGCCCTATTTGAACCCTCCTTACTGTTAGCTGTAAGATTCTGTGTAATTCTCCGCCCACAATTCTAAGTCATCCATGCTCCCACATGTCAATGCTCCATAAATATACAAAATGTGATGAGCAGTAGTTTCGTTAGTAGGGCTCAGGCTGATTGTGTTGTGTGACGCTGAAGGGGGAGTGACTTAGCATGGAGAGTAAATGAAGGGGAGACTTGAAGCATCAAAAACAAATTTATTAAACATGCTAATATGTTGTTTTCAACCATTATAGCATTTTCTAAACGATAAAAGGTAACATGATTATATAAATATATAATGTTTTAGCAGTTTATACCCCACTGAAGTAAAATCACACCTTTTTAACCACAAATTGTATCAAATACTTGAATAATGTAGTAATAATGTATCATAACGAAGAATTACTCGTGCGTATATCTCACTAACTCGTGCCTAGCCTCATCCTTCCTCATGCACATTATGTCTGTTATAACCATAGCTCCACGTTTATAACCTTCTAACCACTGTAGTCTCTTTTTAATGTGAGATTTGTGACATAACATTTAACAGCTCTATAAGACATGTTAGAGGCTGTGTGGCTCTGTAGCTCCAGGATGTGAGTCACGCTTGTTGATTGGACATGGTCAGCTGAGGAGATGGATGTGGAATGGACAATGTGACAGAGTGGTAAAAACAAGAGCATTATGAAGTATAGGGCTTTACTGTAAAAAGTACAATTCTGCAATAATCTCTACAGGCCCATTTGAAATTTGACAGTGTAGTGTACTGAGAGCCATAGCATTGTCCGTGTAATACAATTGGAGAGCATCATGTAATCTGAACTTGAGCATTTAAATGATTTTGCGCAATATGATCTACATGGTGGTGAAATCATATCTAAATACACAGAATGAGTCAAACGCAGAAGCTTTGGTTCGGCCTCATCTCCTTGGAACAGACTGTGAGCACTGATGATCAAATAACACTGTTCTGGAAGTCAGGAAGTGATTGTGCAAAAGCGCAGCTCTTTATCACATACACTCCATACCAGGCCTGTAGTCAGGTCTGGACTGGGACACAAAAACGGCCCTGGCATTTTTGGCTTAGACCGGCCCCTCATAATTAGTCCTGGTTCAACCCTGATTTAGTCCTGGTTCAATCCTGGTTTAGTCCTGGTTTAGACCTGATTAGTCCTGGTTTAGACATGATTAGTCCTGGTTTAGACCTGATTAGTCCTGGTTTAGACATGATTAGTCCTGGTTTAGTCCTGTTTCAGTCCTGTTTCAGTCCTGTTTCAGTCCTGTTTCAGTCCTGTTTCAGTCCTGGTTCAGTCCTGGTTCAAATCCTGATTTACTCCTGGTTTAGTCCTGGTTCAATCCTGATTTAGTCCTGGTTTAGTCCTGATTTAGTGGTTTAGACCCGATTAGTCCTGGTTTAGTCCTAGTTTAGTCCTAGTTTAGTCCTAGTTTAGTCCTGGTTTAGTCCTAGTTTAGTCCTGGTTTAGTCCTGGTTTAGTCCTGGTTTAGTCCTGGTTTAGTCCTAGTTTAGTTAGGGCCTGTCTCTTAGTTAGGGCCTGTCTCTAAGAAAAAAAAAAAAAAAAAAGAACGGCATCAGCCCCTGGGACTGTCGGCCCACCGGGAAAATGCCCGGTATGCCCGATTACCAGTCCAGGCCTGCCTGTAGTCGACTAAAGACGCCTACTGCCCATTGATTAGTTGACTAAAAAGGCTCCCAAAACTTGAAAACAGATTAAACGTGTGAATCATGAGTTCTCTCACTCACTCATTAAATTGGCTGTTGACCCATATAAATCCTTCAAATAATCTAAAGTAAATGAATGGTTGACTAATACAAATTTTGGTTGACGGATTGATCGACTAAAGGACTAATGGAGTACAGCCCTAGTAGTGTCCCTACCCTACGAGTGTCTAACCCTCTGTTGACAAAGGCCCTATTTCTAAAGCTTCACCTCAAAATAATAGTACCAGTTAGGTAGGTGGCTGTCGGATGATACCCTCGTGAGTACCATTCGACAGCTGCTGCTCTTTATAAAAGTAATGAAAGGGGGTTATTATCATCAGCGTTCACCTTTGCTCTCAATGACCCTGCTCCTAAATTATGCGTGTGATTTCTACCTGTATGTGCTTATGAATATGCACGCACTTTAAATGTCGGATAATGTATAGAATTGTTTTGAGATTGTTTATTTTAGAATTGCTTATATTTTAAGATTTTATCCTGCACTAGCCTGTTAAGATTGTACCTTGTATTTGATATGTGATTTCTTTTATTTTATTATATTGTATTGTATTTTTATTGTATTTATAATTGCACTTTATCGTATTTTTGTATTGTATTTTATGATGTGAGGACTGCAGATGGAAATTAGCTTTGAGCTAAATCTGGTGCAGACATCTTTTTAATGAAACTGCACACTGTCCTTAATAAACTAAACTAAACTAAACTAAACTGTGAGACTAGGTGAGCCATATGAGGCTATGGAGAGATGCTGCATTTAACTGTACGAGGATGTATGTAGTGTGTGCTATAGAGCGAGCACTTCCTTTGTGAGCCTCACAAAAGTATTCCTCTGTCCGAGCTCTTCCTCACACAGGCAGAGCAGGCCACATGTGTCATGTTTTCCTCTAGTGTATGTTTGTGTCCTGCCCCTAAAGGGCGGGCCCTGCTCTTCCTTATTTGGAGTAGTGAGGGGAGGGGAAGGGAAGGGGCGGTCACATGGGTGAACGACTGTCTCCAAAGCGATAGGAGCAAAAACTGAAGTACAACTGAAGTACAACGTAGCCTCGTCCATCAAGACAAAAGTACAGAGACTGGAGCTAAACAAACCACGAGAGGAACAAAGCACAGGAGATAAGAGCGGGACTGACCGCCTGCACGTGGTGGAAACATGCCCACCAACTTCACTGTGGTCCCGGTGAAGGACACCAGAGGAGCCCAACGCAGCCCCACAGAAGACAACGTGCTCAGGGAGGAGGATGAGGAGGCCACAGGTGAGTGGGCTCTTATCACAGCTGTGGACCCATGTATGAGCCATTTGTGCTGCTACTGCCCTCAGGAAACTTCGAGACTATACCCTAACCTAACCATCTCCTTCAAGCCATCTGCACTCAAACATCTACTTTGTTTTAACCCCAAGGAAGAATGTTCTGATCATTTCTTACTTTCTGCTCAAAGGATGTGTTCCCAGAGTCCAAGAGGGAAGTTGGCATTCCCCTTATCTCTTCACACATGCCTGAGTAATGAAAGACCAATGAATGGCTTTGAATAACAGCACCACACTGTGCCGTTTAAGACTTGGAAACTTGTTAACATGTATTTTCAACATTTGACCCACACCTATGCTCTTTTATTGTTCCATCGCAGTAGCATGGATTTGCCTGCAGTGACATACATGCCATAAAGAACATTATGTCCTCTTATCTGTCTGTGAGATGCTGCTGAACAGTAGGCGACTGTACAAGAGTGATAAGTACCGGGTTTAGAAGAAGGCGAGATGAACTCCAACTGCTTTTTTTGACTGCGATTTGTTTGAACTTGGTCATGGAATAATGTTAAATGGCTAGCAAGGATGGATTTTAGTTTGACTTGTACTTAAAGGGCCTGCATTACGCTATTTACTGATCTATGTTATGTTTCTTCATCACAAACAGCTTGTGTTTTGTGTTTTGTTTCATTCACACATGTTTAACACACAGGCTCAAACGGAAAGCACTCTGTTCCCCCTTCTGATGTCATGTGTTAATACAGGAAGTGCTCTACTGTATGTTTAAATTCACTAGAATCATTTGGATCATTCCCAGTCTCTACTGAACTAAAGGTAAAACTTGAAAACTACCACTACATGACATCACAAGGTGTAACAGAGCATTTTGATGTAGACAGACTAATAATAAAGAGTTATGAAACAAGAGAATGAAACAAAACGCAGCACGGATCTGTTTTTGATGAGGCAACAACATAACACGGCTCAAGACTTAAAGGTGCACTATGTAACTTTTTGTTTGGGGGTCAGTCACCTGCTTGTTTCTATGGAGATGTCATTGCTCTGCCTGAAATGTTACACAGTGTGGCATTAAACGGCTTTACCTTAAAGGAAAAGTAACGTTATTTTACAATCTGAGCCTTCTTTCGGTAATAAAACAAGTCGTTTGACTCACCCATATCACGTTCGTGTCATTTGGAGCTGTTTGAAGAAAGTTATGTTGTAGCGTATCCGTTAGCATTTGTATTCGGGGCATTACTTTGCGGTGTCCAAATAACACAAACTTTAGCACTTTTCAAATCATAGAAGCCCGATGTCTTAATGTAAGATTTCGTTTGAAGCAAAAGTGGCCTGGAATCCGAGATTTATCCATAGTTTTCAGCTTTGCGTTTCA
Organism: Paratrypauchen microcephalus; assembly: GCA_036785185.1. NCBI lineage: Eukaryota > Metazoa > Chordata > Actinopteri > Gobiiformes > Gobiidae > Paratrypauchen > Paratrypauchen microcephalus. The sequence continues at coordinate 695,658 of JAVJIX010000263.1, forward strand.
TGTTTGGGTCCCGGGAGCTGAGAGCACAGTCCGCACATGCGCACTGGCGTCCTCATCTACTCGAAACTATGGCTAAATCTCGGATTACAGGCCACTTTTGACTCAAACGAAATCTTACATTAAGACATCGGGCTTCTATGATTTGAAAAGTGCTAAAGTTTGTGTTATTTGGAGACCGCAAAGTAATGCCCCGAATACAAATGCTAACGGATACGCTACAACATAACTTTCACCAAACGGCTCCAAATGACACGAACGTGATATGGGTGAGTCAAACGACTTGTTTTATTACCGAAAGAAGGCTCAGATTGTAAAATAACGTTACTTTTCCTTTAAATTTACTCAATTACAGGTGGTTTTATAGCTCAAAAATATTGGGAAAAACAGGCGTTCTGGCTGAGCGGGGTCGCCTCTCCACAGATCTGACCTTGGTCTAATTTGGTCTCCATGAAGATAGAAAAGTTTAATGCCATACGGTGAAACATTGCAGACAAAGTAAAAACATCTCCATGAAGAAAAGCCTTTGACAGACCCTCCACCAGAAAACTTACACAAAGCACATTTAATTTAGCATAATATGGGACCTGATTTTCTGGCACATACAGAGACTGACAGTTTGGGGTAATACTGAAGTCACTTTTAACTAACTACCCACTGCACACTTGAGTTGGATGTGCTGAGCTGCAGTTGCGGCACACGCTGAGAGTGAGTTTATAGACTGTAGGAGACTGGATTGGGTGTTGCATTTCACCAGCAGCAAAGTAAACACTGAACACTTTTGGAGACGGAGGGAATTGCAGTGTTTTTCTGACGAGCATTTGCACATTTTGAAGATTATGATTATTTGTGCAATTTAAAGAGGCACTATGTAACTTTTTGGCTGGGACCTTAAACTGCTCTGCTTTTATATTTAGTCAGTTACAGGTGATTTTATAGCTCATAAATATGCATACTGACTGTGAGCGGGGTCCACTCTCCACACATGTGACTCTAAAGTCGGTCTGGTTTGATCTCCATGAAGATGAAAGGTTTAATGCCGTACTGTGAAACATTCCAGACAAAGCAATAACATCCATGGAAAAAGTAATTTGACAAACCCTCCACCAGAAAAGTTACACAACGCACCTTTAAAACAAGTCAGTTTCATTATAGTTTTCATTCTAGTATTTATTTTTTGCAGTTTGTGTTGTACATTTGGAATATTTTTGGGAAGATAATTTCTACTTAAGGATTGTTGTCTTAGTGACAGAATTTTGTTTCAATATGATTGTTTATTGTCTATATTTTTCTTTTTTTAGTTTTTGAAGGAGGGCATCTTAACATTTGCACTTTTGAAAGATAAAATTGTTTGCGATTTGCGACTATTCAATTTGGATTTGAGAGCTCCTAAAATAACTGAGCCAGACATTTCTTTTTTTGGATGTCAAAGTCCAGACAGATGGTTTAGGCCGGTGGTGGCTGTGATTGTTTGGAGAGAGCTGATAGCGGGCTAAGAGCATGAGCTGAGTGGCTAAAGGGAGTCATGTAGCAGTCACTGGTATTGATTAGGCTCTGGCCTGTTTCCTGTTGGCTGTGTAAGAGGAGGTGAAGGACCCCACCCCCATACTGTCATCTCATGCACTCCAGCTGCACTCTTCCTCCTCCCCGGCCTTTGTCCTTTTCACATGGAACTTTGGCTTTTTCACTCAGTTTAAAAGGCTCATATTACTCTATTTTCTGATCTGTTATTATGTAGTTTCCTCTTTACAAATATACCTGGAGTTGTTTTGTTTCATTCACAGATGTTTAACACACAAATCCTGCATATTTAGTTCTTAGTTCTTCTATAAAATGGAGGAAAAAAAACTGTTCCACCTTGTAATGTCATGTGTTTTTAAACTCCACACACCTTCACTAGAATCTGGATGGTTTCATCCGTGTCCTTGCCAGTCTCTACTGAACTTAAGGTCAAATGTAGCTGTTAACTTTCAAACTACCGCAAGACATGATAAAAGGAGAAGTTCAATTTGTCAACTGGACAAAGTTTGTTTGGTTGAAGACGTTTCGCCGCTCATCCGAGAGACTTTTTCAGCTCTGGTTCTAGTGCTGGTTAGTCCCTGTCCCTGGACATAACTTGTCTCCCATTTATAATTCGATTCTTAAACCAAGTCATAACAGACGGGAAAAAACATTAGGGCAGACGAGTCAGGGACAGAAGGGTGGAGACGGTCTGTAGTCTGAATAGAGATGCTAAATATTCGAATAACAAAAGGAACAAATGAGGGGATAGTTTCAGAGCTATTTCAGAGCAGTGAGCTCCTCATAGGGCTAAATAGAGATGCTAAACGAGACGCCAGGGAAACAAAAGATACAGATTAGTTGAGATAGTTTCAGAATGATTCCAGGGTAGTGAGCTCCTCCCTGCAGCAAGATATAAACAGTGTCTAACCAGTACAATAACCAGAGCTGACGAAGCCTCTCGGATGAGCGGGGAAACGTTTTCGACCAAAACAAACTTTGTCCAGTTGACAAATTGAACTTCTCCTTTTATCATGGATTCTACCTGGACGACTGAGGGACTTTTCACGTACTGCAAGACATGACATCAGGTGGAACAGAGCATTTTGATCTTTGCAGATGTAGACAGACTAATAAGATATAATTACTCAAATGTGTGAATGAAACAAAATACAAATCAAAATACAACCAATATAGGACCTTTAGGAGACCTGTTGTTAAAAGATCTAAAAAGTTGAGGGGCCCCAGAATCATGTAGAGTGGCTTCATATGAAAATGTTTATTTTAATTAATTGACGAACCTGACAGCAGCAGTTACAGAGAGAGGGACGACCATTTTTCAATAGAAAGTGAATTGGAGCCAGAGTCGAGGGAGCCAGAAGTTCCCCCATGCTCACTTCCCATTTGAAACACAGCGGCTACCTCTGTCCACTTACAGGCTCCACACCTCCTAAATTATATTATGGTTAGAATAGCACATCAAAATATATATGTTTCTGTTTTTGCTTCAGTAATCACCCATATTTTTATTATTTTATATTCACTAGATTCATTACAATCTTGTGTGCCAATTAAAGGAAAAGTAACGTTTTTTACAATCTGAGCCTTATTTCGGTAATAAAACAAGTTATTTTACTCACCCATAGCACTTTGGTGTCATATGGAGCATTTCCAGAGATGTTTTAGATTAGCATTAGGCTAACGCCATTAGCCTAGCGCGACTTCTAGCCATAGCTTGGGGCATATAATATATTCCCCGAGCATGTAATATGCCCCGTGCGGGCTCCAAATAACACAAACTTTAGCACTTTTCAAATCATAGAAGCTCGATGTCTTAGTCTACACTTTTGTTTGAAGCAAAAGTGGCCTGTAATCCGAGATTTAGCCATAGTTTACAGCTTTGCGTTCCATGTTTGGGTCCCGGGAGCTGAGAGCACAGTCCGCACATGCGCACTGGCGTCCTCATCTACTCGAAACTATGGATAAATCTCGGATTACAGGCCACTTTTGACCACACGAAATTGTAGACTAAGACATCGAGCTTCTATGATTTGAAAAGTGCTAAACTTTGTGTTATTTGGAGCCCGCACGGGGCATATTACATGCTCGGGGAATGCCCCGAGCTATGGCTAGAAGTCTCACTAGGCTAACGGCGTTAGCCTAACGCTAATCTAAACATCTCTGGAAGAGCTCCATATGACACCAAAGTGCTATGGGTGAGTAAAACAACTTGTTTTATTACCGAAATAAGGCTCAAATTGTAAAAAAAACATTACTTTTCCTTTAAGAAGCCACAACATGTACACGACAATAACTAAAGTCCTAAATTAGCGGGACACAGCTCAGTCAGTGGAATTGGCATCGTAGTGAGGCTTCACAGCAAGAAGGTTCCTGGTTTGATCCCCGTGTGTCATGTTGATATGGCCGTAAGATTCGGGTCGCCCGGGTCTTTCTGTGTGGAGTTTGCATGTTCTCCCCGTGTCTGGGTGGGTTTCCTCCGGGCACTCCGGTTTCCCCCACCAACCTAAACATGCACCATAGGTAAAATCCTCCAGCTGAGGTCCTGACCAAACCAAAGCAAGAAGATCATGGAGATGGTCCCCGGGCGCAGTAATGTGCTGCTCACTGCTCCTGATAACAGGATGGGTCAAATGCAGAGAAGAATTTCTCCTGTGTGAGATCAATAAAGTCAGTCTTCTTCTTTTAATGATTAACTTTTCATTACGCTAATTTCTCCATGACAACAGTGACGAGCCATTTTTGAGAAGTGTGGTGCAGCCTGTATTGTTTACAGGCAGCTGGTCAAAAAGACTGACTCACTCTGACTCCAGTCGGAGATTTTCCACAGGCTCAGGATGCCAAGGCAGGTTTAGAACTGCACAATACCCTGCATACAAAGGACAGCACTGATGGAAATTTATACTAAACAAATATAATGACTGAAGGCTTTGAAATACAGCTTATTTACTAGGGATTTACTAACAATAACCGAAATATTGTGATATAGTATGTTCAAAAGCCTCACAATAGAGGCCATCACAATATATTGACTTTGTGGACTGAGCCTTAACACGAGTAAGACCAAGGAGAACTCACCGGTGAACATCCAGGGGCAGGACAGAGACTGTGGACAGTTTCAAGTACCTGGGTGTTCACCTGTACAAGAAGGGCCAAAGTCGCCTCCACCTCCTGAGGAGACTGAGGTCCTTTGGAGTGAGCAGGCCTCTGCTCAAGACTTTTTATGACTCTGTGGTGGCCTCTGCTCTCCTCTACGCTGTCGTCTGCTGGGCCCCGAGCAGCACAGAGCGGGACAGGAAGAGACTTAATAAGCTGGTCAGGAGAGCCAGCTCTGTCCTGGGCTGTCCTCTGGACTCTGTAGAGGAGGTGGCTGAGAGGAGGGTGCTGGACAAACTTACGTCCATCATGGACGACACCTCTCACCCTCTGCACCGGACTGTAGAGGAGCTGAGCAGCTCCTTCAGCAGCCGACTGAGGCACCCCCAGTGCAAGAAGGAGCGCTACCACAGATCCTTCATCCCCACCTCCATCAGACTGTACAACTCCACTGTAGAGTCCACTATATAGTCTAAACGTGCAATTTTTTTCCCTACATTCTCTTATTTACTTATTTTTTATTATTATTACTTATCTTGTCTGCTGCACTTTTTTGTTCAAACTTTCTTTGCACTAAACTGCCAGGAGCTAATGTGGCAAGTGAATTTCTCCTGTGTGAGATCAGTCAACTCTTATCTTTGCATGAATTAATAGTTATGGGGATTTTAATACCTTCCTTTGTGATTTGAATGTCTTTCTTATTCTGTAAAGCATTTTGAATTGCTTTGTATGAATTGTGCTTTACAAATAAACTTGCCTCGCTGTGGTGCAAAATCAGCAAAAACAGAGGGAACTGCATAGACCAGGTGTGAGCAATTATTTTTTCTATGGGGCCACATGAGAAACGGGAAATGCTGTGGAGAGCCGTGCCAACATGCTTAACTCAATTCTGCATATTATTAGTTGTATTTCTTTATAAAAAGCAGTAAATGGCATTGTTTTGACGCTCTGGTATGACTTGTTAGAATATGGCTGTTTAAGAAAAAGTTGCTTATTCACAATGTTGTTAGCCTCCACAAAATATTGGAATAAATATCGAACCGTGAGAGGCATATCGTGAAAATATATCAATGGATTTTGACTTTTATTTACAAATAAACTGTACTGATTTTGAATATCTGAAAGTGTCACAATACTAAAATTTCAAACAGACTCAATACAGATTTCGATAAAAACACTCTGGTCTTATATGTGTGTACTCCCTCAGTGTTCCTGTAGGTTCCACAGTGGGCCATGGGCGTATACTCGTCTGTGTGCTCTTATACTTGTTCTGATACAGCTCAGCATCATTCTAAAGCAGGGGTGGGCAAACTTTTTGACTCGTGGGCCACAAAGGGTTCGAACATTTGACAGAAGAGCCGGACCAGGAGCAGCTGGATTTAGTGGATTTTTGGTAAAAACACTAAAAATAACATGGGATATAGAGAAACGTGCTTTATTTCAATTTAAAAAATAACAAAAGCATTAACCAAATGTCCATCTTTCAAGTTCCACAGTATTTAGCTACTTACTGAAATGACTCTTAAAACAGAGAAAATGTAATTAATAAAATACAGCGTTCACTAGCACTGAAAGTCCTCTTCTCCTTCAGGTTCTTTTGTTCTTTCGTTGACTGTTTGTTAGCATAGTTAACATGTTTTGTGGCAAAGTGACGGCTGATATTATATTCTTTAAAAAACGCTACAGTCTCTTGGCATATCAGACGTACAGCAGCTGATAAATATTCGGTGAAAAAATATTTACTTGTCCACTCCTTATTAAACACTCGACATTCTCTGTCCACTTTTCTTTTCTTGGCTCCGCTCATCTTTACAGGAGGCTGAGGGGTTAAAGACTGAACACAAACATGAAGCAAAACGCCGCACCTCAATAAAGGTCAATGTATGTAGTGCGCCAGCTGTTGGAAAACACCAGAATTGCAGGGAAATTAAAACATTAAAACATTAACAAGCTTTATTAATATAATTTCTTCAAGTTCGGCGGGCCGGATTCAGAAGCTTAACGGGCCGCATATGGCCCCCGGGCCGCAGTTTGCCCATGCCTGTTCTAAAGACATTGAGGAAAAGTTCATTTATGTCCTTTTTATGTTTTAGTATGCTCTGCTCAAATGAGTGTCTAGTTTCTTATTTGGCTAGGCTTAGTTAATAATAGGGATGTAACAATATCAAAATATTATATCCATATTACATTTTTACAATATGCATCTTACACTTCCATATTTATTGCAGTGTTTTGTGGAGGCTTGCAAAATTGTGAATACGCCACTTTTTCTGTTGAAAAGCCTTGGAAAAGCCTTTGGTACTGTAATCATATGAAGAATGAAGATTTAAAAGTGCTTAATAAGTTACTGTGCTTCTTCATGTACTCTGCACTGACCCAAAGGATCATGGTCCGTGTAGGCGCACAGTGGCAAGGCAAGTTTATTTGTACAGCACCATTCATAGACAAAGTCATTCAAAGTGCTTTACAGAATAAGACATTAAAATCACAAAGGACATTAAACCACCATAACTATTAATTTAAGCAGAGACTTATAATGTGATATAAAGTGATGTCCTCATACATGCTAAACGTGCTCTTTATTTATATCCGTCACAATTGCAATTGTTAAAGGTCCAGTGTGTAGGATTCGTGGCGCACAGGTGGATGGTGCTATTCCACTTCGTCTTTTGGCTACGGCAGACGTCGAGGGTCACCCGGGCGCGCCGTATCGCGGACAGCTCGCGTACCAGCGCGCACCCGGCGCTGTGCGAACCCTCGCCGACAAAACGCGGACCCGTTCACTGTTTTTTTTTTTTTTCTTTTCGCATGAAAACACACATTCCCGATCGTTTACCATGACAATCTACATATCAAATGAAACCGTACAGTCTCCTCTTTTTGACTGTGCAATTCATTTCTCGGCACAACAATCACTCCCCGAGCACATGGGGCTTTTATACGGAAAAGCACAAAACGAGGTTTGTTACTTAGCTTACCTTTGAAGGCTCTGGACAGGTCAAACTCTGTATTTCACCATAAACTTGGTCTCAATCTGTCCGTAAGGATCCAGCGAATAAAATCCAGTAAAACAATTTAGTCCAAAACACGTGTTAGATCCATTACGACGTCTGATCCGGCAACATGCTTGTGTTGTTTACCCAAAACCACGAGCCTTGCCGAAGGCGAAGGCGGAGCCCAAATGTCCTTCTGCGGCTCTCGTATTCAAAATGGCTGCCTCTGCATGGGGAAGATCCCCCTTTTATGTGACTATATCTAAGTCCAAAAGAATACTTTGATTTCATGATGGAAGTGAAAAAGCTTGGAAAACAATGTATTTTTGAATGGGTATCTTCAATTTCAGTAATTAACAGGTAAAAATCTTACACACTGTCCCTTTTAAAGTGGATTTACAGCTTTTTTCCTTTCAAAAAGGTTCATCATAATCCATAAAGCTATATTGATACTTTACAGCTGATGCCATCAACAATCCCTAGTGGATGCTAACTGGAAGCACTACTCTGTTAGAAGCTTGGTTACTCAAGTTAGACTTAATCCAAGTTTTATTTTAACACTGTCTGCTTGGAAAGAGCTGACTTAATTGGAGCTACAACAGGTGAGCTTATTTGTACTTAAAAAAAAAAAAGTTACAAGCTAGCTTGCATTAAACATGAGCATGAATCACAGGCTCCTGAACATGTGTTGTTTAAATCCATTTTGTATTTTTTTCTTGAGTTTTCAGCATGATCAGTGCAACATCTCAACAGTTCTTTGTATACAGGCCACATGCTTTACTAACTGAGCTCCATGTGTGCACAGACATGGGCTTTTCAGGCTTGTTGACGTCACAAAATGTATTGACTGTTATTCCCACAGCATAAGATGAGCTTTCAGAAAACATTAGGATTTGCTCTTATTTAAACATAACTTTCAGACTCTTGTAGTTTTTTCTCATTGGAATTGCTCAGAGCAGACCCCTCTCCTTGTCATGCTGTTGTGACTATTGCGTATAGTCTAATTTGCTGACTGACCATGTGGAAGTAAGTCATAAATGTGCTCCATGGTAACGTTAGCCTGCAGCTCTCACAAACACCACCACATTCACTGCACTTGGAGGCACTCTTCCATAGCACACCTTTAAAAAGAAACATGCCGTACTCAGGCTACACTGAGCGCTCGAGCGACCGCAGTTATTCCACCTGAAGAACTAAAAGAGCATCTGTGTCTTAAAGGGATAGTGCGGTTTTTTAAAATGTTAATCTGTATGGGTTTCCTTCTAAAAGTTATGTGCAGTAACACCGTCTTACCTCTGACCGTCTCCACTCAGCCCGGTTCTGCTCGCGTTCTGGAGCTCAGGTAATTAGGTCCGGTGAGTTCGCGGGGACTCAAAATAAAGCTTGTTTTTCTTCTCAAAACAAAACATTTGTCCGAAAGGTGATATATTTGTGTCCCAAACAGTTGTCAACGAAAAATCCAGCAGCGTATTTTGCATTCGCATATCTCGTCTCAATTCGTATCACTGCGCTCCCGTTAGCTGCCTGTTCCCAGTTCACTCGTAAACTTCCCCTTACGGCGGACCGCATCCGCCGTTCACTTCCGCTAAAGGTTAACAGGCTAATAATAAGTTATAGGCACGCAGTGATACGAATTGAGACGAGATATGCGAATGTGAAAATACGCTGCTGGATTTTTCATGGACAACTGTGAGGGCTCGCTCGGAGCGGAGCGGCTAACACCGGCCTCATCAACCTGTCCACACGCAGCACGCCGCTTCTGATTGGTGGGTTTAGCAGCGTGGCGGGGAGGCGGGCCAGGCGGAATACATGTGTGAAAGAGTTGAGGAAACAAAACCTGGGTCAGTTAGGAGCACTGCAAAAAACTTTAACGATCTTTAACGATTTTAAGCAACATTACCAATCCCAAAATCGCATTCTCTGAGATGGCGATTTTCGATCTAAAACGATCGATCGTTCAGCCCTATTCCACAGTATGACATTACACACCTCTACCTTACATTTATTCAATTACAGGTGGTTTAATAGCTCAAAAATACCTAGAAAATGATGATAGGAAGCTTTAATGCCATACTTTGAAACATTCCAGACAAAGCAATAACATCTCCATGGAGACGAGCATTTTGACAGACCCTCCACCAGAAAAGTTACACAATGATCCTTTAAAATGATGAAAAACAACCTGGTTTCAGTGGTTCAAAGTTACTCCTCACTTATCTTGCGCATTCTGAACAACTAGCTGGCTAAGTGTACACTTCCTGATTCTTGGACAAAAACACTATAATTAGATGCAGAGAACTACTTGAATACATTGAAAAAAATCTGAGAATATTTTTTTGAGTGATTCATACTCTATGACCATATTTTTGTGTTTTAACAAAAATGTTTAGGCATATTGAATACAACTGATGTTAAAGGAGATAGACGTTTACCATTTGACTTGTGGCCATACCTGCCTGTCAAAGCCTGATCCCGTCAGATCTCAGAAGCTCAGCAAGGCAGGGCCTGGTCAGTACTTGGATGGGAGACACTGGGAATTCCAGGAGCCACAGGGGGGCGCCAGTTGCAAAAAAACTGTCGCTGTGTCCTTAGGCAAGACACTTTACCCACATTTGCCTAGTATGAAAGTGGTGTGTGCGTGAGTGTTGGAGGTGGTCGGAGGGGCCGATGGCGCAGATTGGCAGCCTCGCTTCCGTCAGTCTGCCCCAGGGCAGCTGTGGCTACAGAAAGCAGCTTACCACCTCTGAGTGTGGAGTGAATGAACAATGAACTGTAAAGCGCTTTGGGTGTCATGAAAGGCGCTATATAAATGCAATGAATTATTAATTATTATTATTATTATTTCAGGTAGTATGACTACCCCCTGAAGGACTTCTTGAGGACTTTCTTTTTCTACTATGGCAACAGTTTTCAGTTTTTTTATTCTGCCGCTAAATAATATATTGAGTAATAAGGGAAAAGGAGATTCAATTTGTCAACTGGACAAAGTTTATTTGGTCAAACGTTTCACAGCTCATCCGAGTTGCTTTGTCAGAACTGACTCAACTCAACTTTGTCCAGTTGATAAATTTAATTTGTCCTTTTACCATGGATTCTACCTGGACGACTGAGGGATTCTTCACACATTGAGTAATAAGCGTTCTCTCAGTATTAAAAACAACTTTTAAATAGTATTGTGACCTCACCAGTATGTAAGAGGAAATCTGTCCTTATGTCCACAGACCGCGGAGTGTGACCCACGTGTCCAGCACTTCCTGTTTGTGTGTGCTCAGATCTGGATCTGCTTATAACCGGTTTATAGTCCACACCATCTGTACTAGGGCCTTTTTTGTACAGCTCCATGACTGCTAATGGTCACAAATATTTCCTTGTAAATTGTGAGTGCAGAGAACCGACTCACTAGCCTCGGCCTCGGTGTCTCTTGAAGTTTCTTTCCGACGCGGCACGTAGCATAAAATAAAGAGTCTTGAATCAAAAGTTTGTCTTTTCTATCTTTACTAAAGTGAAGGTCATACAGCGTGGATAAAAAGAGGAATGAGGAAGGAAACGAAAGAAGGAATTTCTAAGACTTGTGGTTTTGTGCGTGTTGTGTAAGGCTCTGTATGTGTTGTGACGTCCTTCTTGACGTCCTTACGTGTCGTATAGTGGTGAGTTCCCGCCTGTCACTGGGAGACCGGGCTTTCTTGTACTTCTTGGTTCCCGACAGGAATCACCCTAGGTGTCGATGTCGACGGTGCTTCTTGACGTTCTTCTTTGCTGTCCGTACGTGCCTTGTAGTGGTGCGTATTCCCGTCTGTCACTCGGGAGACCGTGCTTCGTATGCTTCCGAAGCTACTTGTTACATGACGTTTCATGTGACCTCCTTGTTACGTGACGTCCCACGCAACTAAGATCTGCATCCTCTTCCACGTCTGCAGGTAACATTCAAGTTGGCATGACAACATAAAACGCGACTCATACGTCACTCAAAGGCACGTTTGCTAAGGGAGACTGCCTATTACAAAAAAAGCAAACAGTGGATCGATATTACCAACACTATTAATATCCACTTCGCCAAAGACATGGGACCACTTAGTCCTGTTGAGAAAGGTGCTTCAAGGAGATATTTGAAACACTGGATCCCAGATGTGTTTTACCAAGTCATATTTACTGCAGTAATTGTTCTCTAAATTATTAGGAAATGGAGTTAACACCTAGTCATGCATGAAAAATAAGGAAAAAAAAAAAAAAAAGTCAAATACCATGACACCGATATAATTTTGAAAAATACCGTGATATACATTTTTGGTCATACCGCCCAGCTCTAGTGCTCAACCTGATTTTTAGGTTGTTTTCATACATGTTGCTGCACTCTCTGGACTCTTGTGCACTAGATTCTGTTTACCAGAAAACGACCAAAAACAAAAAGTCCATATACACATTCAATAATTCAATAATACACAGGATATATGTTATCACACATGTACACACATGTACACACACACACCTTAGTCCTGGTTTAGTCCTGGTTTAGACCTGGTTTAGACCTGGCTTAGTCCTGGTCTAGTCCTGGTTTAGTCCCGGTTTAGTCCTGGGTCCCTGCTGTCAGCTAATATGTCCCTTTGATGCAGAAATAATATGATAATATAACTCCCCCCATAAGAACACGGTCAGCTCCGTAGTTTGCGGTGTTGCCCGATAATTTGCGTGTCCACGTGTATGCGCGTGGAAACCGACATAATTATCCCGAGGCGAGAGTTCCTTCTTACATAGCATTAACGTAGCATACATATTAACGGGGCTCTCTCACAGCTGTTCGGCGAACAGGCGCAAACACAACAACTCTAATCGTCATGATTGGCGGGAGCGTGATCGGTGGGTATGCTGCAACATGATTGGAAGCCGGAGCGCAGTCCGACCTATGATTGGCTCTTGGCACTGGCCACGATTCATGTAGGTCACCTATTTTGACTTCAAAACGGCGAATTTCGCCAAAAGATGAGGGATTTTCATGCCTGACTGATTAAATGCCACAAGGGATGGAAGAAGGGATGTCCGTTTTAGAAGAGGGATGATTTTGACAATTTTTTCCCCCAGGGGGGATGCCTCCCCTTCATCCCCACCCCCCGTCAACTCGAGTACTGCCTGCGCAGACAGACCCAGACTCACCTGCAGACAGACAGACCCAGACTCACCTGTGCTTTTAATGTGCATCAGAATGTGACTTTTACATCAACCTAACCAGTGACCGTGTTAAAATGACCTTCCTGTTTTAAAAACATGAAAAACACAACTAGTTCATTTTAAACAGCTGGTTAGTCCAATGTTTTTCCTCACTGAACTTATGCCTTCAGAGCATCCTCATTATTCACCATGATGAATTCGTAAGCACGTTTGACACCTCAGAGTTTTGCCCCGACACGGGGCCTTTAAAATAGGGATGCACCATATATTAGCATTTACATCAGTATCGGCCGATATTGCCCAAATGTTAACATATCGGTATCGGTTCGATGTGTAAAAGTGGTCCGATATTAACGGCCGATATTTGTCAGTACAGTAATCCCTCGAGTTAACCTTTTCTCACATTTCTCTCTCGTGCACGGGCACGGGTCTCGTGCTCGCAGCCCCGGGTGGGACGCGCAGTCTCGCGCCGGGTCATACTGGGCTATCACGGATTTGAGCACGATGAGCGCACGATGAGCGCACGTGTCCGCGCGCACCCCCCCCCCCCCCCCCCCCTCCCGAAATAATCGGCCCGAATCTTCGACAGTCGCTTGTTCTGGGATTCTTACGTTCCCGTGCACACGTCTAGGCCAGGACAGGATAGGCCCGGCTGAAGTTGGCGCTGATGAGGCGCAGCTGAAATGCGTTAGTGGAACGACTTCAGGCTTTAGTCTAAGTTGCTGCTACTTCAGGCGAGGCTTAACCACTTAGGCGTCGCTATGTTCAGCGACGTTCATGGAATACCCCCCTGGAGTTGTGTTTTGTTTCATTCACACATGTTTAACACACAAATCCTACAGATTTAGCCTATGTTCTTCTCTCAAACTAAAAACACTGTTTCCATCTTGCAATTGTCATTAAGTGGTAATACAGCAAATGCTCCAGTATGTTTTTAAACTCCATACACCTTCACTGGAATCATTTGGATAATTTAAGCCTCATTGAAACTGTATCACGATTGAAGTGTAAATCAGTTCAGTTGATGCTAAAGTGGCTGTAATAATGCAGGAGTACTCAAATGTGCGTGAATGAAACAAAACTCAACTCCAGTACGATTTTGAGGAGGTAACAACGTTATAAACTGGCTGCTCACATGAGTCAACTTTGCATAATATAGGACCTGTAACAAGGTTTACATGTTTAATGTTTTTCTGATTGTTTATTGTTTTGTTACTTGTTTTATTACTGATTTTACCTCTTGTACAGTGTCTTTGAGTGTCTTGAAAAGCGCTTTATAAATAAAATGTATTATTATTACATATCAGCTGGGCGTAACATCACTCTCACTTGACGACATTGACACTTTATATTTTATGTGACATCTCTATCAAAGAATACAGTTACAGGTAAACCTTTACTTTTAAGACAAAATGTAGCCAAATATCAGGCACACTCCATGATGCAACTTTGCATAATATAGGACCTGTAACAAGGTTTACATAATAACATTGACACTTTGATTTCTACATTTTGACGCTATATTTTTTCACTTGAATACTGACTCTCCCACCCCTCCCCCTCTCTCTTATCCCTCAGTCACAGCTCATCTCATCCATGTGCCTCCTGATAACCCACATGTACTTGTACTACTGAGGCCCATCTGTGGCCGGGCGAGCTTGTGAGCCTGTGGTCTGTGTCTCTCTGTGCGCTAATCACTTTTAGCCTGGCTGCGGTTAGCTCCTCATTAGCCTCACGCTCCACTTAATGCAGGGCACATAAAGCATGCTGTCTGTGGTGTTTTTACATTGGCTCTGGGGGTGGTGTTTTCATGGTTTGGGTGTAGGTGCACATGTTGGCCGTGTGTGTCCGGGTTCCTGTGGTGTTATGTAACCTTATGAAACAGACTATATAATGAGGTGCTGCTCCAGGCTGTGAGATAGTGACCCCCTGTGGCTGAGGCTAGGGCTGCGCTTCAGTGGACATTATAACATACAACAGAGGCATAAAGAGAATGGAAATGAATGATGACATTTTGATCATTGGCCTTTATCAAGGAAAATGTGCTGAATGGGCTCTCAGTGTCATGATGCCCGCTCATATATTGGTCAGGTCTTTTATATAAAGGCATATCTTATCTTATCTTATCTTATCTTATCTTATTTCTACATAATAAGACTTAGTGGCTGATGTGGGACTAGAACCTTTCATAGCATCCATCCACCATTTTCTTCTGCTTTATCCGAGGTCGTGGTTTCATAACATTTGAATTTGTATTCATACAAAGCTGTGGAACAGTTACATGCTGGACAAAACACAATTACAGCGGTCCCTCGTTTATCGCGGGGGTTTCGTTCTAAAAATAACCCGCAATAAGCGAAATCCGCAAAGTAGGACACAACTTTATATTTTTCAATTATTCTACATGTTTTAAGGCTGTAAACGCCTCACCACACACATTATACACTTTTCTCAGACTGGAATTAACGTTTTCTCACATTTCTCTCTCGTTTAAACACTCAAACCTTCGTAGATTTTCAACAAAATGTATTAAAAGCATGGGCGGGGGGGGGCATGTGCGCTCATTGTGGTCAAATCCGTGAGCAGCATGACCGGTGAGGCCGTGCGTCCCACCCGGGGCTGCGAGCACAAGACCGAGGCCGGCAGCGCCCAGACCATGCCTCCCCCTCGGGACCGCGTCCACGTCCAACGACGCAGTCCGAGCCACGAAGCAAACACGCACATCAAACCTCAACATGAACGCCGCACGAAACCAGGCAAAGAGCCGCATGCGGTGGTTTAATCCTGGTTTAGTCTAGTCTAGTCCTGGTCTAGTCCCGGTCTAGTTCCAGCCTGGTCCCGGTCTGGTCCCAGTCTGGTCCTCATGTCTTAGTCCTGGTCTGGACTTAGTCCCGCTTCCTACGGATCCAGTGACTCATGTCTCCGTGCCCCTCGCACATCCCCCTCTATAACATCTATATAAATGTGTCAAACTGAACACATCCTGTACTGTACAGGAGACACGGCACAGAGGAGAGGGACTGACAAATCGGCAAAGGTCTACAGTCCCTTAGCCAATCAGGACGCAGAACACAATGTTGATACACTATAAAAAAAAAGTTTAATAATAATTTTTTTTTAAAAATCCGCGAAACAGTGAGGCCGCGAAAAGTGAACCGCGATATAGCGAGGGACCACTGTAGATCACTTTTGTAGTAAGTGCACACTGTCTTTTGATGGAATTTAAACGCCTTTTTCAGTGCCTATGTCAGGATTGTTTAATATCATGTATGGACAGTAGGGTTGGGCGGTAATACGGTAATACGGTATACTGCGGTATCTAAAAATAGATGCGGCAGTAGCTCAGTGGTAGAGCGCTTGCCTGGTGATCCAGGGGTTGGCAGTTCGAATCCCGCTCCTGACGGGTGGACCACATGTGATCCAAGCTCCCACAAATGAGCGCTGCCGTTGTGTCCTTGGGCAAGACACTTAACCCCCACCTCGCCCCCAGTGTCTGCGGACACTGGTAGCCCCCATGGCAGAAGATACATCGAGGCCCGTTGTGACGTGAGCCACCTGTGGGAGGATTCTCCAGCCAAGGTCCTGACCAAGCCGAAGCAAGAAGATCGTGGAGATGGTCCCCGGGCGCGCCTCGGGTGCAGCCCACTGCTCCTGATGACAGGATGGGTCAAATGCAGAGGACAAATTTCTCTAAGGAGACAATAAAAGGCTTATCTATCTATCTATCTAAAAATAGCAACGGTATCAGATTCATTACCGTCATTAAAAAAAAAAATCTTGCCCTAATATAATATTAACTATAATTAATTTAATGCCTAAATAAAGAGTGTTTGTCCAGCACTTATGTATGTGTGGTTGTGTTTGTTAATTTAATACTATTACAGTTTAAAACTAATATTACTATCGGAGAGATGACGTTCGATGAAGTTCCTGGATGTTGCGTCGTCACGTGACATTACCGCTCAGAAGGAGAAAAACAAGACAACATGGCAGACCGCGCTGAGTTGGTCCCAAAGTAAAACACAACGTCTGCAATTTGGCAGCATTTCGGATTTCGGCCAAATGACAAGGGAGAGTGTGAGAAGTTTTCGGGTTTCTTATTACAAACGCAACTTCCACACGAGGCTGTTATTCTGGCAGATGAAGACCCCCTTCTTTGGTGGAACGAGGGTTGCCCGAAAATACCTGTGCTCTCCATGGGAACGGGTCTTCAGCACCGCGGGCAAAGTTGTCAATCCACAACGTGCCCTACTCAAGCCGGAAAAAGTGAACATGCTGGTTTTGCATTCAATAGCTTAATATTTTTATTTTCAATAAGGAGTAGCTTTTTCTGACGGACAAAAACGGTCCGGGATGTTGTATAGTTGTACGTTTAATTTATTTGATTCATGTTAATAGATTTTAAAAATATACAAACGAGCAGTATTTTCCACTGCGTTCTCAGGACAGGGTTATATATGCACATTTTCGGTTATGTCTTGTTATTTATTGTTCAGATTTTCTTATTTGATAAGATCAAGTATTTTATTTCTTTTATTCCTGTTGGTTTGTTAGCTTTAGCCCACAGACAATGTCATTTCGTTCCGTCGGTTGGCTGCTGTATTTGCACTTTAAACATTTGTTAATAAAAGTTACTAATTTTGTACATGTTTTGTTATGTTTTCAGTATCATTAGGCCTATGTAATGCTGCTATTCTGTTTCTGAACGGTAAAGGTGCAAGCTGCCATTTGGCGAGGCCACTCCACGGTAGTGCTATGAAGTTGTTTTTTTTTGTTTGTTTTTTAGCCTTAGCAACGGTAATACCGTATACCCCGGGAAAATGTGGAGACGGTTTAACGGTATCAAAATTTGGATACCGCCCAACTCTAATGGACAGTTACCAAAAGTCGTATCACCTGTCAATTTTGGAACAGATAAAGTTGGATCGTGCATCCCAATCTAAAAGTATTACTTTGGTGTAAGATCTTCATAGTACCATACAGCACTGTGGAACTTTCCAGGCAAGCAATAACAGCTCCATAAAGACAGGTGGCCAATTCTTCCCAGAACAGTCTCATAGCGCACCATTTAAGGCTACGTTCACACTGCAGCCTGAAGTGAGCCAAATCCAATTTTTTTCGCGTCTATGTGACCTGTATCTGATCTTCCAATGACAGTCTGAATGACACAGATCTGATTTTTTTCAAATGCGATCCAGGCCACTTGGATATGTGGCCCTAAAACCGATACATATCCGATCTTTTGACATGCGACTTCAGTCTGAACGGCCAGGTCACGTTCATCTGACCTGCCCGTGTTTCCTCCAGCGAGAGTGGTACAAGTAGGTGATCACAAATGTACACAAACGTTCTTCTCATCATGCGAAAATATTATATAAACTCAGTGAAGCACGTAGCAATCCCACCACTCTTGGCTGCGAGTCCGCATCTACACGTTCATTTTTATGGACGTTGCTGCCGCTGCCCCACAAAACCATGGCCATGGCCAAAAACCTCGTCCTTCTCTTCTCCGTCTCCTCCTTAAAACACATAAGCTGTACATGTTCTGGCTCTGACAACAACTTTAGGCGACTTCCATATAGGCATGCGCCGATCCACATTTTTTCACTTCCGATCCGATCCCTGAATTTGGATATCGGCTGATACGATACTATTCCGATACCAAAACTGTTTGTTTTCAATATTATCATCATTTTTGTTAAACTACAAATAAACTCATCTCTGCAGGCAGTCGGCCTGTAATTAGGGCTGAACGATTTTAAGAAAAAATTTAATTGCGATTTTTCTGGCAGATATTGCGATTTCAATTTCATCCACAATTTCTTTCAAAGTTTCAGTGCACATGAACATTTGTAAACATCACAGAAACTTACATCATACCATTCAAACACTAAATTCTCTCTGGTAGTACGGGGTCTGTGGCTGTTCGGTCCCAGTATGACGGGAGCAGGAGCTGTGTTCGTATTGCCGGCAGTAAGTCTGGACTGGAGTAGCCTAACCTCATATGCACTTTAATTGAGTAGATTTTTTTTTTTTTTTCCACTGTCTCTCTCCCTCCCTCTTTGGTAAAGGTTCATTCTGTCTTCAGTTATAAACTTAGAATTAATGATTGTTTTAATCAGACAGGAGAGTTTGTTTAGCAGCTTTACATGTTTCGGCTCCTTCCTGTATCTTCCTCAGAAGCGTCACGTGATGATGTAGTGATGGGACTTGTAGGCTGCTTTACTTGGTACAAGACACATCACTAAACCATCACCATTTTACGGTGAAGGAGCCCAAACATGTAAAGCAGGTATCTCCTTTCCACTCTCTCTCCCTCGCTCTCTGTCTCCTCCTTCCCTCCCTTTCTCTCCTTCCCACTCTCCCCCTTCCTCTGTATCCTCCCCTTCCCCTTTTCTGCCTCTCTCCTCCTCCCTCCCTCTGTGTCCTTCTCCCCCTCCTGTTCCTCCTTCCCTTTCTCTTCTTCCCACTCTCTCCGTCCCTCCTCCGCGGTATCCTCCCCCTGCCTCCCTCGCTCCCTGCCCTTGCATAAGCGGCTGGCCTGTTCAGCTGCAGGTTTAAAGGCTTAGGGCATCATTAAGTGTGGTGCTGTGGCAGTCCTGTGCTCAGACTGTGTCCAGAAGTGAGTCCATCTGACAGTACAACCAACGCTGCTTTGATACACCTAAATCCTCCTTACACTCTCCACAAGTGCTCCTCAACATCTGCCTGGAAGCCCCACACATCTGCACTGCTCATGATGCTCTGTTAGGACACTCTGGGACACTGGGGTATGGGATAGGGTTGTGAGAAGTATCAAAAATCACATACTAATCATAGACTGTTCGTATGTGGGCACTTTTGGCTCCATTGGAATATTGTGGCCCCTCTCTGTTTAACTGTTGCTGCTGGTCTGCTGGTATGTTCATAATAAGCCGCTCTACATGATCCTGGTGTTTTCAAATTCACTACTATAACTGCTAGCCTCATCGAGCTTCACTTGACTGGAGCTATGGGTGAAGTCACACCCCCCTTAGTCCACTTCTTTCTACAGTCTGTGCTTTAGAATGACATGGAGCTGTATCAGAACAAGTATAAGAGCACATAGACTAGTGTACACCCATGGAGCACTGGAACCTACAGGACTGAGGGAGTACACACATATAAGGACACATGGGAACACCAAAGAGAGTACTACATTTGATGTAGAAAATCACATGACTGATTTTTTATTATCAGCGTAGTATCAGAATTGGTTTTGAGTGTTGAATCTTTCTTGGTATAAAAATAGCTTTTCCCATGGTTCCTCACGAGTCTGTTTAAAAACACAAATCTGATACACTGAGGACATACTGGGCCTGACGCATGGACACACACACACTATATCAAATACAGTGGTACCTCACCTTACGAAAGACCCAACAAACGAAAATTTCAAGTTACGAAACGCCTTCACGGTAAATTTTGGTCTCTAGATACGAAAGAAAATCTCAAAAATTCAAATAATGCGCGCTCAGCCACACACATTATACGCTTTTCTCAGACTGGATTTAAACTTTTCTCACATTTGTCTCTCGTTTAAACACTCAAACTTTCATAGATTTTCAACAAAATTATTAATAGTGAAGTGTGGGGGGAAGGGGGAGGGGGGAGAAAACTGCACTCTGACACGTGTGATAGCGCAGCATGACCCGGCGCGGAGCTGACAGCAGGTCTAGACCTGGACTAAACCTGGACTAAACCTGGACTAAACCTGGACTAAACCTGGACTAAACCACAGTCTGAGCACATGAACGAACGCATGCAAGAGCCGCGGTGGTCTAGAGGAGGCACTGTTTGAGCACGGGTCTCGTTCATGCGCTCAGGCTGCGTGCGGTCCCCCTCGCTGCTCGCCTCAGCCGTGACTCGAAACGAAACCAGGAAATAGACCCGCGCGCGGCGCTTTAATCCACCTGGTCTAGTCCTGGTCTAGTCCAGGTTTAGTCCAGGTTAAGACCTGGTCTAGACCTGGTTTAGTTCTGGTCTAGACCTGGTATAGTCCACGTTTAGTCCTGGGTCTACAGTCTCTACGCAGAACACAATGTTACACTATAAAAAAAGTTACACTATAAAAAAAAAACTTGGATCGGGGCCTTGGAACAAATCAGGCTTTTTCCATTGAAATAGCTACTCAACTTACGAAAAATTCACGTTACGAAACCACTTCTGGAACGAATTAATTTCGTAAGGTGAGGTACCACTGTATCAATATCAGCCGATACCAATACTGGAACTGCTACATCACCCTGATCTGTTCTCACGTTTCCTCATCACAAACAGACCTGGAGTTGTTTTGTTTCATTCACACATGAGAAATGATGTATATTTGAACAGTGTGTTCTCAAACTGAAAATACTGCTCCACCTTGTGATGTCATGTGGAAGTGCTCCATTGTGTTTTTAAAATCCATACACCTTCACTAGAATCATTTGGAAGATTTCAGCCTTGGAATTGCTAATCTCTATGGAAAAGAGCTGTTGACTTGAAAACTTCATGACATCACAGCAGAACAGATAATAAAGGGTCACTCAGACATGTGTGAGTGAAACAAAACACTCCAGGTCTGTTTTTGCAAAGATAACAACATTGTCACGTGGCTTAAAGCTCACAAGCATCAGTTTCACATAATATAGGACCTTTAAAATGCCACAAGATGATCACTGACCATTTGAAACATTTAATTACTGATTGATTACTGGTTGATTATTGCTTTGTTCTGTTGTGGGTGAGAGGATCTGACCAGAGCTTCACCTGTGATGACTCCTGACCAGTAGTTGGGTGTTCTTCTGTTTAAAACCATCTTCCTCTCCTAGCACTGTGCTTTATAAAAAGTCCAGGATTAGCTTAAGCTGGTTAAGTGCTTAGCTCTCCCTCCACTTGCTCTTAGACAAATGGATTAATGATCGGCCATGGCAAAGGTCCAGCCACAGGCCCACGGCTCTGCCCACTGCCCCACCCACTGTCCGTCTGTGTCCTACGCCGGGTTGGATACGGCACGCTAGCTGGGCTTATGTGCGCTGAGGTGAGCTAAGGTGAAGCTCACCAATCACTCACCAGTAAAGTGGTACATGCAACTGACTCATTTCCGGACTATAAGCCCCTACTTCTTGCTCACACTTTGAGCATATATTAACCGCAGTTTACAGTGATGTGGCTAATATATGGGCAGATTAATTGTCTATCAACACAGCGGATGCGCATGCAGCCTAAGTGCAGAAAGTGTGGTTAACAATTTAAATCGAGCTAACGCTGTTGTCAGCACACTAAAACTGTTTAACATATAAGTTATACTTATATTTAATCCTAAATGAACATTAGTGAGTGAGATGCCTCTTAATGACCCGTATGCATTAAATTCAGATGAGTGCGTACATGACGAGAAGAAATGTCTCAAACTTTAGTAGCTGGACATCCACTCATACCTGATCGATACACCTATCCCTGCCCCCCCGGGAGGGCCTGAAATCTGCTGAAATCCTACGAGACCTTGGTACGATCCCAGACAGGAGAGCGGCTCTTTCTGCAGGAGACGTGCGCAGTAGAGCGAGAAGTGACGGGTGCAAGAGCGAGACGGACGGGTGAAGAGACGGACGGGTGAAGAGACGGACGGGTGAAGAGACGGACGGGTGAAGAGACGGACGGGTGAAGAGACGGACGGGTGAAGAGACGGACGGGTGAAGAGACGGACGGGTGAAGAGACGGACGGGTGAAGAGACGGACGGGTGAAGAGACCGACGGGTGAAGAGACCGACGGGTGAAGAGACCGACGGGTGAAGAGACCGACGGGTGAAGAGACCGACGGGTGAAGAGACCGACGGGTGAAGTGACAATGCGCCGAGGAAGATGCTAGTTTGATTTAGTTTTGAACAGTTATTTTGTACTTCATACACACACCCTCCTCATGGAAAACACAGAGAGAAGTTAAGTTGATCTGGCTGTGGAAGAAGGAAATCGAGCTGCTGCTGCTGCACATAAACTTGGCATCAATGAGTCGATGGTGAGACATTGGCGATGACAGCGTGACGAACTGACTCGATACAAAAAGACGACAAAAGAGGCAATAAAAGCAGAAGGCCCAAACTTGATAACTTTTAGTTTTTTTTAAACCCTGTGTGCACCTATTTTCCCCTCCCACCCCTCCCCGGCCAGCCAATATTTGTAGTTTCCCGTTTATCTTCTATAAGGCGCTCCTGGGAGGTGGTCTCCGACAGAGTTGAAAGCCGTTCTGTGTATGTGGAGATCTCGGGTGTCTTCCAGTACTTAAGGATCACGCTCTTTGCTGTAGTTAGGGCTACTTTTACCCATGTTGCCTTGTTGTAACTTTTAATTATTCCTTTAAATTGACTTGGTTTAAGATGCATAGGTTTGGATTAGTGAGAATATTCACTCCTATAACTTTACTCATTTTTGTTATAATTTTTGAAAACTTGAAAACGTTATGGACACCTGCAGCAGTAATTACAAATTTTCAGACAAGTATTGTGACTGCGACTTGTGTTTTAATGATAGGATAAGGATATGATTAATAATAGGAAAAACTGAAGCTCCTATATTGTATAAAATTGACTCTTATGAGCTTTAAGTCATGTTATAATGTTGTTACCATAGACTGGATTGCGGCCCCTCTTTGTGACTCCTGCAGTGAGCCTTGTCATTTTGGTCTTAAAATGTTCACATTAACCCCACTCTATATGATCCTGGTTTCCCCCCCCAGAAGCAAAAGAGGAGAAAAGTTGAGGAGCTGGATCTGAGAGGGAGGGAGAGCAGAGAGACTGGGACAGACGGCTCCACACACAGAGAGGAGGAGACACTGGACATTTAGTCAACTGCAGATTTTGCAGATTTTAAGTCAAAACTTGTGAAATGTGAGAACTCATGAGGAAACAGAGAAGCGCTGTGGCCCTGACTGCTTTTTCCTAAAGACAGCCTCAAGTCTTTGTCAGCTCTATGTTGGCTGTAGACTCAATTAAAATGCACTCACCTTATCGACCAAACCTGAGATCACAATCTATCAACCTTATGATTTTTGGCACAGCCCTACCTGGAATTGTGTTTTGTTTCATTCACACTTGTTTGGGTAATTATTAGTCTGTCTATATCTCCAAAGCTCTAAATGCTCTGTTTAGTTATTTATGTATTTATTTATTTTGGATCCCCATTAGTTATTATCTCAGCAATAACTACTCTTCCAGGAGTCCACATAAAATAACAGACGAGTACATTACAAAAATGTTAATGTTAACTTCACATATAGACATTTTGTATGAAGGTAGTTGTACATATAAACATTATTGCCACATTGAATTTACACAGATAAAAAAAATCAAAACAGGACACAAGTGATCCCGGAGGTGTTTTGAGTTATTCACAGATTCTGAAAGTATAGATTCTAAGCTTTCCAATGATGTCTTACACATGGAAATCTGACCATATTTGAAGTTGTGGCTATTTGAAAGCAGCACAGTAGATTTTCGAAAGCCCTGAAAAAGCTCCCAAAGTTTCCTCTCTTCAGCCCTCCTTGCATAATTTTCATGACATTAAGCTAAGCCCTCCCCCATCATGACATCACTGTGGTGTTAATGTCCAGGCAGGTCAGAATCATTCAATAATTTAATAATACACAGGATAATATGTTAACTCAAAGTTTACTACAACATTTAATAGACTACCAAGATGCAAGATTAGAAAGTCAGGAAGTACTAATAGCATAGCAAAGTAACCAATATAATTTAAAAATAAAAATGTAATAAAATATGTAATAAAATACCAAGGTACAGGTAGGATTAAATAAGGTATTTAAGGAATAAGGAGTATTTCACAGGAGGTAATACTGCTCAAATGAATTTCGAATTGCACATAATATAGCACAGTATACTATACTATGCTATATTAAAAAGTCCATATAATCATTCAATAATTCAATAATACACAGGACATGTTAAGTTAAAAATCACCTGTATTGTCAATTTAATACAATACAAAATATTATAGTATTTAGTCCTGGTTTATTCTTGGTTTAGTCTTGGTTTAGACCTGGTTTAGTCCTGGTTTAGTCCAGGTTTAGTCTCGTTTTAGTCCAGTTTTAGTCCTAGGTGTTTAACCGGGTTTAAAAAGGACCGCTAAACGCTAGCTAGCTAGCTAGCGTTTAGCGGTCCTTTTTAAGTCCTGGTTTAGTCCTGGTTTAGTCCTGTACACACACACTAATGTTGACACAAGCCGCTGTTTTCACCTAATATCTCCATTTGATGCAGAAATAATATGATGATAATATGACTCACTCCGTGTTGTCAGACGTGTAAACGTGTATCTTGTATATCCACGGTCTTTCAGAGCTAAATCACACTCTGTACACGAGCTCCGGAGAAATGGACGTGTCCTGAACCTGTCCCGAAGGTCTCCCAAACGTGTCGTGTGTCCAAGTAGAAGTTAAAAGTCCATTTTCATGTCTTTATTGTCTCGCAGTGCCGCGTACATATGCACGAGCTCCTCACAGCTGATCGGTGAACAGGGGAAACCCCTTCGGTGCTTCTCGCAACAGGATTGGCGAGCGCGGGAAAATATGTTGATTTATACACGCCCCGTTTCTTTCCGAAAAACAAGCCCATTTGAAATTAAAAATGTATGTTTTTAACGTCACTAATGCTGTTATCTGAAACATGGAGTGGCTTCTTCATGATCTCAACTAGCACATTCTGCAAAAAAAACGAAAAATCACAAATGTTGAAAAAAAAAAAAAAGCTAATGCAAATATCTCTGTTTGACCAATTCCGACAAGTGACCCTTTTTAGCGTGGTTGGACACATATTTTAACATTCAATGACAATTTAAGTATTTTTTCCACCTTGTGATGTCATGTAGTGGTAGTTTTCAAGTTAACATCTCCTTTTACCTTTAGTTCAGTAGAGATTGATGTAAATGATTCTAGTGTATGTGTATGGAGTTTTAAAACGCAGTGGAGCACTTCCTGTATTACCACATGACATCACAAGGTGGTTAGGCTAACTCAGCCTCAGCATCTTTTCTGTGTTTAATCTTTTTTGCGCCATTTCTCGACAGAAATTCTGTCACATAAATCCAAACAAGGAAAGTTTGTCTAATCTAAATTGGCATCATATTTCAGTGTAACCGGACACACCTTTTATTACTTTATGGATTTTTACAGTGTGACAAATGACCTGTTTTCGTGTTCAATTTAACAAAAGGAAACAGGACTTATTTTTATTTTATTTTTTGTAAATGTGAAGTGGGTCAGACTTGGGCGTGGGTTGCAAAGTGTGTGTGATTGTGTTCATTAGTGTGTTCATTAGTGTGTTCATTAGTGTGTACAGAATTCCCCATAGACTCATCCATCATGTGACTGCTGCTTCAGCCCGAGGTTGGTGTAAAATGAGCCACTCTGTCACTTTAACAGTAGCATTTATTTCTTCACACGTTTACACTCTGCCTCTCCACAAAACTATCTTCAGCTTTTTTTGTTTTTTTTTTCGACCATATTCTAACGTTGTTCTCTCATCAAAAACTTGCCTGAGGATGTTTTAGATGTCCTCCATGGATGTTTGCGTAATCTAGAGATCTCTCCCGGGACCCATTTGTGCCCTTAGCAGTATATGTAGCATTTTCAAAACAATAAAAGGTGTAAATATGTTATGTGTTAACAATTAATACCCCATAGAAGTTTAATACCCCACTTAAAGGTTTGTAACTTTTCTGTCCGTAACCTGCTTGTTTCTATGGAGATGTCGTTGTTCTGCCTGGAATGTTCCACAGTATGACATTAAACAGCTCTACCTACAATTATTAAATTACAGGTGGTTTTATAGCTCAAAAATGCCTAGAAATAGTGAGGTCGCCGCTCCACAGATCTGACCTGTAACCTGGTTTGTTTTGGTCTTCATGAAGATGGAAAGGCTTAATGCCGTACTGTGAAACATTCTAGACAAAGCAATAACATCTCCATGGAGAAGAGCATTTGATGGACCTTCCACTAGAAAAGTTGCACAGTGCACTAGGGGTGGCACAGTACACAAAACTCACGGTACCTCGGTTCAGACCCCACGGTTCGGTACATTTTTGGTACAGTGCAGGAAAAAAAACAACCAGAAAGGCTGTCCTCACAGGCAGCTTTTTACTGTTTAAATCTCCAGCTGAGATCGCTGCAACTTAAAACCTTTAAGTAAAACAAGTGAACATGCAAGCACCACATTGAGTTGTCATATATTGATATACTGATTGATTACTGAGCTGGTACATCAGTGAAGTTTGAACACATGGTACCTTCACATACAATACACACAAGCACCTAAACACTTTTTTACGTTTTACATTATGTTAAAAATATAGATAATTTTATTTCAGTTAATAATTTCATTTGGAAGTTCATATAATGGTTAAAATGTTAAGTAATACTTTAAAAAGGGTTAAAAGTAGAATTATTATTAGAATACATATACCGTGCCACCCCTATACACACTGCATCTTTCTCCCATTCAAAATGTCACTATTATTATTGGGTTTACAACATCTTTTCACTTTTGGCAAATGCAAGATCCATATTAAACCAATAATATAATGCTAATTACTTTTTAGTTTTTTTTATTAATTGAACACAGTTTTGTTTCAAATATTATATTCTATAAAGGATACTGTGTATATGTAATTATTCAATTATATCATGTCAGAATCTACAGAGTAGTACAAGGAGTAGGGAATACTTTTGGCATTACCCCTTGTATACAGCACGCATGCATACCTTTTGTAAAGGTGAAATTCCAAAACGTAAATAAATAAAATAAAAACCTATAAGGAGATGCAAAACAAAGCACATGCTGAACTAGCTAGAAATACATTACAGATTTTTTTTTTTTCATATTATCAGCAAATCAGAACCTGTTAAAACGGTACAATAAAATAAATGAATAAATAAAATGTTTAGATTATGCCCCATTGTGGAAAAAAAAATAAATTAAATAAAATTTAAAAAAGCACAAATTAATTTAAAAAATTGTAAAAGTAATTTAACATTTTCACCAATTGTTCCCATCATATCAAAACCTTCCCACAATCCTGTACAGTTCCCATGTTCAGTGTGCACAGTGTGAGCGCCCGGAGTGTCCAGGCTGTGCTGGCTCCTCCCCCTGTGTTTGTGCTGTAATGAAGGTGAGTGAGAGTGCTTTGTGATGCTCTCTCTCTCTCTCACTCACACACTCACTCACACACACACACACACACACACACACACACACACACACACACACACACTCACTCACACACACACACACACACACACACACACACACACAAGCGCATGTGTCACAGAAATAGCTGATCCTCACAGTATGCAGGGAGGCAGAGACGCAGCATTCCTGATGCGGGCACCTCACTAGTGGGCTCGGTTTTATGCGAGGACCCCTCATTTTGCCAGGAGTACCACAGGGAGCGCTCCTAGGACCCCAGCCCTTCCTTCAGTTCCCCTTTGGGCCAGCTGCTCCTCAGGATGGAGCACGGGGGAAGCACTCGACGGAAGGGTGAGTTCGTCTATGGGCTTTGCTCTTCGACCTCCTAGCACCGGGCTAATGGAGCATTTTCAGTTTTGCGCTTAAAGGGATAGTGCGTTTTTTTTTATGTTAATCTGTATGTGTTTCCTTCTAAAAGTTGCGTGTGTTGACACCGGTTTACCTCTGACAGTCTCAGCTGATCCCGGTTCGGCTCGCTTTCTGGAGCCCACGTAAGTAGGTCCGGTAACTTCCCTGGAACATGAAATAAAGCTTGTTTTTCTTCTCAAAACAAAACATTTGTCTGAAAGGTGATATATTTGCGTCCCAAACAGTTGTCCACGAAACATCCAGCAGCGTACTTAGCGATCGCATATTGTCGCTCTCCACTCGTATCACTACGCCCATGTTAACTCTATCAGCCTGTTCACCTTCAGTGGATGTCTACGCCCAAGTTTACAAGTGAAGTTTACAAGCGAGAAGAAAAACAAGCGAGAAGAAAAACAAGCTTTATTTCATGTTCCATGAAATAAAGCGAGCCGAACTGGGATCAGCTGAGAGTGTCAGAGGTAAGCTGGTGTCCACACACGGAACTTTAGAAGGAAACACATACAGATTAACATAAAAAAAACACGCACTATCCCTTTAATTTCAGGAATGCTGTTAGTATCTTTGCTTTTGTTGATGTACAGTAGTTATATGGAGTTATGTGTTTATCATCACCAGTAGGGTTGTGGTTGTCATGAATTTCAAAGTCAATTTCAATACTAAGTAGCAGATTCAATACTCAGTACTGATTTGGATACCACAATAATAAAATAATATATATACTGTTTGTGTTGTGCACATGTAGTCATACTGCCGTTCAGGTACATGTTTACTTGTTCAAATTTGTGAATGTTTAGTTGAAGAGAAAGTTGACAGATTGGCAGGGTATCTCTGGCTTAAACCTTTGTCGTGACACAGTGATACTCACTAAGGCTCCACAAGTGTCACTAAAGAAGATTAAGAAGTTTAAAGGTGCACTATGTAACTTTTCTGTAGGGCATCTGTCACCTGCTTGTATCTCTGCCTGGAATGTCCCACAGTATGACACTGATGCAACCTTACATTCATTAAATTCCAGGTTTTATAGCTGAAAAATGCCTAGAAAAACAGGCATTCTGACAGAGGGGGTCGCCTCTCCACAGATCTGACCTGTGACTTGGTCTGGTTTAGTCTCCGTGAAGCTAGAATGATTTAATACCGCACTGTGAAACATTCCAGACAAAGCAATAACATCTTCATGGAGAAAAGTATTTGACGAACCACTCACCAGAAAAGTTACACAATGCACCTTTACAGTTGTTCAAATTGTCACTATAACCATGGCTGCCCCGGTCAATGATTCAAAAAAAACTCTTGGATAAAATAATAGTGTTCATTATAATGACAATTACAGTTATAAATGACAGAATTGTTAAAACATGTAGTGGGCCAAGTGCATTGGAATTAGGTATATTGTTAACCAAGTTTGTTTGTTTGTTTGTACAGGTATTTATTTCAGTTAGACATAATTAGGGTTGTCAAAAGTATGGAAAATGAAATACTAATCAATAATAAAACTTGTATTGAAACTACATAGCAATTTGAGCAGGTATTGATACTAAAAAAAGTCCTATTCACAAGGTGAGATGTGAACCTTTCCTGAATGTCTTTAGAATGATCTTGAGTTGTATCTGTAAGTATCAGAGCTCATAGACTAGTTCACACCCATGGAGCACTGAGGGAGTACACAGATATAAGATAGATGTGAGTCATATTATATTTATATTACTAATATAAAAGAAAGTACTGCAATTTAATTTGTGGAAATTGTAAACAGTATTGAGTATCATGTCCATTCCTTAGTATCAAAACTTACATTTTGGTATCATGACAACACTATATACAGTTCACTATGTTTTTCTTTAGATACTGAATACAGATAAACATGTCGTAGTGTGACTTGTGTAGTTTGCTCTTGCTCTGTGACATCTCCTCCCACTCTTCTTTTTGCTGGTACACAGTGTCTAACTGTGGCGGTGTAGGCAGCTTAGGGCGGGTCAGAGCACGGCTTAGGGCTTATAAATAGTGTGCCTGGTCCCTTCTCCTCTCTGCGAGCACATCCCATGATCTTATGTGATGGGGCGGTTAAGCCTTCTAATGGTCAGATCCTCACAGACCGCTGCCCTCTGTGCGGCTGCAGTCACACTGGGGAATCCCACTCTCTTATGCAGCTGTGAGGACACTTTTCATGCACGACTTAATGATGGTTCAGGATGAACTTGATGTGGTTGTTGTGAGTGCTGCGACGACTGTTCTGGAGTACAGTGCAGCCAGGGTCAGCATAGCATTGTGCAGATCAATGTTTCCCAGCCTTTTTTTGTCTTGTGTACCCCTGAGCCTTTTTGTCATACCTCGAGTACTCCCTCACTCATACGTGTTCATAATTCTCCAAAAGTAGAACGTGACAGCAACACTGCCGAGTACCCCCTGCAGTGTGCTCGTGTACCCCTAGGGGTACTTGTACCCCTGGTTGGGAAACACTGGTGTAGAATATAGCCTTTTTATTTTGGTATTTGTTGGGAACTGTCCGTTTGAACCATAGTCACAGTGACTTAGCAGTTTTAGGCCGTCTGTTTCCTTACTGATGTGGGGGGTGTCTTGCTCAGGGATGCAAGTACAGGGTGTACTCAGGTGAGATGTGACACTCTGACCTCCGTTTGGTGGGCAATCACTCAACTCGCTGCACCACTGTGTCTCCTGTGTATTGCTTTTTTGTATCGAAATAAAATGAGAGTATTGTTTTTAAAGATTAGATTAAGCCTTTATTGATCTCACACACAGGAGAAATTTTACTTCTGCATTTGACCCATCCTTTTTCAGGAGCAGTGGGCAGTACCCTGAAGGGTCTTGCCCAAGGACCCAGACTTGCTCATTGCTGGGGGGGATTTGAACCCAGGTCCCCTGGGTCCCCCGGGTGAAAGTCAAGTGACTTACCAGCTAAGCCAGCTTGTTCTGAAGTCTGTGAAAATGTCAACACAGTTGAGGCAAGTGGGGCTCAAACATGAACCTGTTCAGAACATACTGTACACATTTGTGCAAATTTAAGAAGACTACATTACAAAAGCTTAAAGTAGCCTATAGTGATGCCCTCAGAATACTTGTGAAAAAGCCTAGGGTCAGTAGTGCCCGTCTCCACCTTATTTGCAGTTGTCTTTTGTTGCATTTTTGTGTTTATTCCGAGAGTTAGCCTTAAGTCCTGTAGATCATGCCATTCTTACCACATGCATCTGTGAAGATGCTCTTGAATGTCATTCAAAAACACTGAGAAGCTGCAGCATCTGTTCCCTCAGTTTGACTGAAAGGATGGTTTATAGTAAGACATTTTAGTAGCAGAATGATTGAAGAATTCTCATGTGTGCGTGTGCTGTTGGATTATACTTTTTAAAGCAGAAAAACAAATCATTCGATAGAAGCCGCTGTAGCACTGGGAGGTCACACAGAGTTTAGAGGATCGCACATCAGCTTCTTTGCACTACCTCCACCCCCTCCCCATGGTCTAAGCCAGTGGGGATACAAAGGACATCTTGTTTTGGTTTAAAAGTTATAAATCACTGAAATGAAGAAAAGAGCTAATAGTACTTTGGCGTTTGAGCCTCGCTCCCTGAGCTCGCAGGCAGGACGGGGCCTTTCTGAGGAGTTTACATGTTCTTACCATGTACAAAGTTTCCTCCGGGAGCTTCCTTTTCCCCAATCACTCAAAATATGTAGAATTGACTCCCCTGAAATTAGATGAATTTTAGTGGGTCTGTCCATGTGCTAAATAGGCCAGGGTCCTGTCAGAGCTGCTGTAGGGACTGTGGAACCTCCTCACTGTCTGCTCCTCACTGCTCCTCGCTGCCGGCTCCTCGCTGCCGGCTCCTCGCTGCCGGCTCCTCGCTGCCGGCTCCTCGCTGCCGGCTCCTGGCTGCCGGCTCCTGGCTGCCGGCTCCTGGCTGCCGGCTCCTGGCTGCCCGCTCCTGGCTGCCCGCTCCTCGCTGCCGGCTCCTCGCTGCCGGCTCCTCGCTGCCCGCTCCTGGCTGCCGGCTCCTCACTGCCTGCTCCTCGCTCCCGGCTCCTCACTGCTCCTCGCTGCCTGCTCCTCACTGCTCCTCGCTGCCTGCTCCTCGCTGCCTGCTCCTCGCTGCCTGCTCCTCGCTGCCCGCTCCTCGCTGCCGGCTCCTCGCTGCCGGCTCCTGGCTGCCGGCTCCTCACTGCTCCTCGCTGCCTGCTCCTCACTGCTCCTGGCTGCCGGCTCCTGGCTGCCGGCTCCTGGCTGCCGGCTCCTCGCTGCCGGCTCCTCGCTGCCCGCTCCTCGCTGCCGGCTCCTCGCTGCCCGCTCCTCGCTGCCCGCTCCTCGCTGCCGGCTCAGCCCTCATCTACACAGCTCGCTCTTAGCCCTGCAGTTCCCCTCCCCCTGGATTGGGCTGCTAGAGCTGCTCTTAAACATTAAATAAACTTGATCCTTTAAAATACTGCAGGCAGCTATAATTCAGTTGATATTAGATGATTTGATCTCTGCTACTCTATAAAGCATTTCCATACTGTCCTTGGGCAATACACTTTGTCTGCCTTGCTTCCATTGTTTACATACAGTTGTGATGGGATGAATGTATGTCTTTTAAAGGGTTTAACTTTTCTTGTATGACATTAAACTTTCCTGTCTTGCATATATTGAGTTACATTTTTGAGCAATTTTATCGCTCAAAAATACCTTGACAAACATGACAGTGAACAGAGTTCAGATTGGGGGGTCTCATATATATTTTCTAGAGCTGTCAGTTTAACGCGTTAATTAGATTAATTAATTACACTGCTAATTAACATGTTATAAAAATTAACGCAATTAATTATGAGCAGCAATTCAATGAGTGCGCATTTTAAATTTGGCGTGTGGGGCCTTTGAACGGCGAGTTTATTTCTAAAAATGTGACGGAGCAGAAAGTCCGTCTTGTCCCCGTGAAGACGCGCGCCCGTTTCCGTATCTGTTGTGCTGCGCGCCGAACCCTTTTCATTATCAACTAATTCCCATAACCTCTCCAGCGTGTTCTGCCGCGACTAAGGCTGCACACTGAGAAGTTTTGACTTAGTCAGTTTTGCCCATCGTATCACGCTAAACCCGATCATTACTCACCCCCGCGCTGCCGCCTCCTCCCTCCTCCCTCCTCCCGTGGTGCAATGGTCCGGACACATCCACACCGGGAGTTTAAATCCTCCTCACGGGTTCCGGGGGTCATGTGAGCCATGAGTAATTTACACAGACAATTATTTGTATTCTCTGTATATTTGAAGCTGTGTATATTATTTATTGACGTTGCATGAAAGCTGCTGTACGTGCTCACCTTTTGGCACCACAAATATTCACCATGTATTAGTGGAATGGTGTAAATGAGCTTTTGAATGAATGTTACGTAATGTGGGAGGTCTGTGGAAGTCTGCAGTCTTTTCACTGTACCACTATGAATCACATGTTTGACACCTTTTTTGCCTGTGGGAGAGCACAATAAACCACCTAAAAAATTAATTTAAATCCTGTAATTAATTTGATTATTTATTTTAATTGCCTGACGGCACTAATATTTTCACATTATATTTGGGGTTTATAAAAAAAGGCCACTGGACATGGAAATATGCCATCCAGTCACAAGCAAGTGTGACAATATTATTATTATTATTATATTGATGATGATGATGATGATGATAATGATGATAATAATAATAATACCTTATACTTGTCGAAGCTTGTAGAAGCCTCTCAAAGCGTTACACTGTAGTCCTTCTTCATTTACACACTCCACACTCCCTGGTGGAAGCCAAAGCTGCTCCGGGGCAGACTGACTGAAGCGAGAATGCCAATCTGTGCCATTGGCACCTCCGACTGCCACCAATCACTAACGCACATACTCATTCAAACTAGACAGGGGTTGATGTTCTTGCCTAAGGACACAAGGACAGAAATCAGTCCTCTGACCTTTGGGTTGGTAGGCGAGTGCTTTAACCAGTGAGCCACTTGCCATGGCGCTCTCACCTGCATGTACCTAGACTTAGACTTAGACAAACTTTATTGATCCACAAGTGAAATTACTTGGGAACAGTCGTTCACTCATCAAATATAATATATAACAGAGGGTAACAAAAGATAGATGGAATAGCAAAAAAAGATGGCAAGAGAACGGTGTCAAATGAGACATAATTATCAAAATAAAAAATATACTCAGGGATGGATAAGTATAATGCCACAGTGAGGAATATTCCAGACAATACATAGAAACAAGCAAACACGTAGCATTCTCTCTGCCAGAGCGCATCTTTAACACCGCACAATGAATTTTAAATGAATAGATAACACAATCCTTGCCTGTAATAGGTGATTGATCATTAAACATGACAGTTTGTTCCATTGGCTAATGGAGGAGGGTGCAGTATGTTTGTGGTGTGCACTTGTCCTGTGTCCCCAAACATTTCCCAGTGGGGGACCATAAAGGATCATCTTATCCTACCAAAAAATATCTCTGTATACTAAGCGTCATGCTGATGTTATGTTTGGAAACAACGTTCCCTCTAATTGAGTACACTGAGGACCACTGTGAGCAACATCAGATATGCACACTGTGGCCACACACAGCATCACACCTGGGATCAGAGTTTCATGGCTTATTAAAAGAATCAATTTACAACAGCAATTTCCATTAGTTTACCTTTAATATAACTAATTTGGTCCACTTAAAATGAAAAAGACAAAAATCTTGTTGTTCATGGGATTTGTAGTATGTTATACTGTATGTGAGAGACCTGCTTTGGCCTGGGTGAGGTCCAGTTTTGGCCTGGGTGAGGTCCAGTTTTGGCCTGGGTGAGGTCCAGTTTTGGCCTGGGTGAGGTCCAGTTTTGGCCTGGGTGAGGTCCAGTTTTGGCCTGGGTGAGGGTCCTGCTCTGGAAGAAAAGAGACATATGCACCTTTAAGACATAACATTTTGTTCACATTAAAACATTCACATTTTCCACAATGACGTGTGCTTGTGATACTGGGTCTTTTATTGGCATTTCTGCTACCCATAAATGATTTAGCCGTAATGGAAATTAATGATTAATATCCATAAATAAAACATCTTAATAAATGTCACCAGAATATGCACAAATCTGACTTAAATTTTACCTTATTTTTCACATCCTTCTCACTTCTCCAGTGGTTGTACACTTTGTCCAGGTTGATGTCTCTGTCTGCGTCTTGCTTTGACTTCCTGCGCATCAGCTGGTCCAAATGTGCCGCTTCAAGACGATTTCTCTGTGCTGTTTTGATATGATTCATCAAACTAAATCCTCTTTCACAATTTGCACTGGAAGCTTAAAATGTAGCACAAATATCCACAATCTTCAGGTCCTCACATCTAAGTCTGAACCTGAGTCAGGGTCAGACTTTTTTGTGTGTGACAGCTCGTTCCTTTTCTCCCGGTCTTTTGCCCTCTCCTGTAATAATATACCAATCCCCTTTCCCATCTTGAGTCTTCGTACAATTCCAACAGCATTCAAATTACGTCCAACTTCCATTCAGTCCATATTTTTCCTTCAGAAAACTCACTTGCTCCTTGAGATTCGCTGCATGTTTTGCAGAGCAGACCTTTCTTACTCAAAAAAGAAAAAATCTCACCCAGTTTCACAGCTTGTTCTTCTGTTTGCACATACTCCGACAGCCATTCCATCTTAAAAGAACCGCATTTCTTTTTTACTTTGGTTTGGTGAGTGGATGTATCACTGCCCGTTCGTTTCGCCATGATAAGGGGTTAGCATTAGCGTCTCTTAGCTCTGCTGCACTGTTATTACCTAGACAACGTGCACAGTGTGTATGTTCAGGGCACGTACACAAGTACTGTCAATGCCATGATTGGCTGCGTAGCGTAAGTGAATCGTATCGTCTGATTGGCTGGACACCTGTCACTCATTTACACTGCAAAATGATACAGAAAATGTTATAGATCTAATTCATTTACAGTGCGCTGCATAGATTTCCTTGTGCGCTAAGAATGTGCGAGCAGTGCTCAATTGCGCAAGCGCACAGTTTAGAGGGAACATTGTTTGGAAGTGAGTTTTGTGGTGAGTTTTGTGTCCTTCTGCCCCCTTGCCCCTTATATAGTAATTCCGGTAGAGTACTCTAGTTGTCTTAGTTCAAATCTAAGACTTCCGGTGTGACGCGGTTACTACACACATGGGCACGTTCTATAAGCAGAAGCCTCTTAACCCTGGTCTCAAAGAGGATTTAACTAGTGTCATTTAAGACATGGTGTGTCCTCTGGGCTCTGAGCTCCAGCACAATACAGAGGAGACATTCTGGAGAAGTGACTGGAGATATCAGAGCTTATGAAAGCGCTGGATCCTTCTCACCTATTGTGTTCCGCTGAGAGCATGTAAGCGGAGAACAAGGGCACACTGACTTTGGCTGTGATTACGGCATACTAAGCCACACACCAAGCCTCTTACCCTCTGCAACTGGAGCAGGGAAGTCCCTCATCACCACAGGGAACACTGGGCTCTGATGGATGGTACCTGCCATCACAGAGCACCTGCCCATACCAAGAAGTGCTGCCCATACAGAAATGTGCTAGAGATGCTCACTTTAGAGGCCATAGGATGCAGCCATGGATTAAGAGAATGACTTGCAGTGGCAGCTCTGCATTCCTCTATTAGACCTTAGAGTTTCACTCACACGCGCTTTAATACTCTGGAAGAGTGGGTGAACAGTCCCACGGACACAATGACATGGTCTAACCACTTAGAGACAAGTTTGAACAGATGACCTTTCTGGTTATAGGACAACTGGATTACCACTTACTCTCTTTTACTCCAGTCATGCGTTTTGTTTTCCTGTGTGAGATCAATAAAGTCACTTCTTCTCCTTTATTCCATACACTTCACTCTTCTGTGGAGGTGACACCAGCATTAGTTACCAACTTGGCAAGAATAATGGCACCTTGATGAAAGAACTGTCCTTTGGGTACAAAAAGGACAGACCTTATGTTTGTGGTCACGATGCTTAGTGTTTATAATGGCTTGATCCCCATGACCACAGGCTGGACTCGTGTTGCGTGCTCTTTAGTTCTGGTTCTGCCTTGTAAAAGTGGAAAGAACAGAGTATAGTCTGACACATTGTGTTGGCACTTGAAGTCTTGTGTGTCAGTTGTGTTAACCTCTGCTCAGTGTGTGTGTGGCTCTGAACATGTGCTGGCTCATATTCATATTCATCCTCACATTGTGCTGTTAGAATGTCCTCTGAAGGCTCATCCTCTGCTGGGGTTGTGCACTCTGTTCTGATTAGAGTTATAACATATTGAAATGTACTATTGTATGATGGGTAAATGTTTTGTAATATCTGCCTGACATATCTGTATCCCCATTTAGGCTTATGTGGAAAAATCTAATGACGAGAGCTCAGATGTGAATACTCAAAATCCCAGCATCTGCCCTTCTAAATCCTGCAGGCCTTAGTTGATAAGTAATGTAGCAACAAACCAGAGCGGAGTGACCTGAGGTACGGCATGTCCGTATACATGCTTATGAGTTGGGTAAAATAGTGTTTTGTCTCATGGCAGCTAGTGGCAGCCCAGTTTAAAGTTATGATTGTAGATAATGAAAACTGATTTGAAAAATGTAAACTCCACAGCAGACACTGGAACAACTGATTTGTATGTCTTACCAAAGGAATCTCTGACTATATGCACTGGTCAGGCCTGATCTTCCTGACAGGTTGCCCCTGTGGTGAAAAATGTTTCAGACTTCCTGATGCTTGGACATAGTGTCTGCTGAGCCTTTACACATGTTCTGACTGGTCTGGGTCTCAGATAGAAATCACATTCATTTACTGAAAGACAGAGATCTTTTCTTCACAATATTAATGTCTATCACAGCCCCATTAAAGGATGGGTCAAATTTCCCTACGGGGACAATAAAGTCTACCTTAACCCTAACAGAACTATCCCGGCCCCAACTCGAAGAAATTACAGTTTTAAAAACACCTCATATTTTGAAATTTGACAGTAACTCAGTAAAAGTCTTGCCTTTGTTCAGTACCATGAGCCGCCCTACAACATCACAAAAGAAAAGGCCTGTACTAACCCCACCCTAAGATTTGTATACAACTGTTTTCTATGTGCACTGGAATATGTACAGCAGTTAATGTGGTGGTTTTGAACTTCTAATGTGTTCACAGGTGATGGCGTCCCAAAAGAAAACAGTCCTTTTATCAACAACACAGAAAACGACAAAGCCAACAGCAACAGCTACGATGGCACCAACATGGCACTTTTTGAGGTAAGCTCTGAGCACTGATCTGGTGTGTCCATGAGTGGAGCCTGCGGTTAGAACACTGAACGATAGTGCTGCTAATGTTAAAGGTCCCATGGCATGAAGTTTTCACTTTCTGCGGTTTTTGAACGTTAATGTGAGCTCCCCTACCCTGTTTAGCCCCCCCCCCCCATGGCTAAAAGTTGCGAAATGTGTAAACTGAACAATTGTGATCCTTTTCCGCGTTTGAAAAAAAGACAGCCCAAACAGGAGATTCTGAACAAGGGAACTTTCTGACGTCACACTTGCGGAAAGGTTTCCACTCCCCTGTCTCTATGTCTACCCACCGTCTCTGGAAATCACGCCCAGAGAAATTGGACCAAGGAGCTACGTAATGCGAGATGCGTTTTTTTATTTGCCTGGAGGCACGTGAGAGTGTTTCCAGGCTCGGATGTCCTTTATCCGAGCCTCCGAACCTCTGAAACAGCAGTGGTTTGATTTTATTTTCTGTGGAAATGTGTTTTTTTAATGGAAAGCGTCTCATATCTTCCTCCGCACTTAAACGCTGAAGTGGGTGACAGCTCACCGCTAATCCAGGAAACAGTGGCACTCTCACGTGTCTCCAGGCAAATTAAAAAAACGCATCTCGCATTGCGTAGCTCGTTGGCGGTCCAAACTCTCTGGGCGTGATTTTGGGCTGTCTTTTTTTCAAATGCGGAAAAGGATCGCAAATGCTCAGTTTACAAATTTCGTAACTTTTAGCCATGGGGGGGGCCTAAACAGGGTAGGGGAGCTCACATTAACATCCAAAAACCTCAGAAAGTGAAAATTTCATGCCATGGGACCTTTAAAGATGACGGTCTGTGTCCCCTGGACTGGGGATCCTCATAAGATCTGAGCTTGTGGGGTATCACTGATGCTAAGAAAGCCCAGAACTACACAGGAGGAGCTGGTTAATGACCTGAAGAGAGCTGGAACCACCGTTTCCAAGTCTATTATCAGTAATACACTGAGACGTCATGGTTTAAAATCATGCATCGCACGGAAGGTTTCCCTGCTTAAGTCAGCCCATGTCCAAGTCCGTGTGAAGTTTGCTAATGACCATCTGAATGATCCAGCGGAGTCATGGAAGAAAGTCATGTGGTCACATGAGACCAAAAAGGAACTTTTTGGTCCTGGTATAGTCCTGGTTTAGTCCTGTACACACACACTAATGTTGACACAAGCCGCTGTTTTCACCTAATATCTCCATTTGATGCAGAAATAATATGATAATAATATGACTCACTCCGTGTTGTCGGATAATTTGCATGTCTCCACATGTATTTGCGTATGCGCTTATATCCACAGACTTTCTGCAGCTAAATTCATACATAGATGTATGTATATTCATACATATCTGACCTCCTCCACATCACCACTCTCCTCCCGCACCCTCCACTCTTCCTCCTCTCTTCAGCTCACTATCCCCACTGCTCGTATGAGGAGCAGAACCTTCAGCCGCTCTGCTCCTCAGCTCTGGAACTCTCTCCCTCCTGACCTCCGGAATATAGACTCTCTCCCACTCTTTAAATCCAGACTCAGAACCTGTTCAGACTGTCCTACCTCTCACAGCCAATCACTCCCCTCTGATTTTGTTTTTATTTTGTTTTTATATTTATTGTATTGTTTGTTTGTGCTTTTTATTCGTTTTTAACCCAAGTGTCCTTGGGTGTTCTGAAAGGCGCTTATAAATAAAATGCATTATTATTATTATTATTATTAAATTCGCCAACCGTACTCTGTACACGAGCTCCGGAGAGACGAACGTGTCCCAAACCTGTCCCCACGGTCTCCCGAACGTGTCATGTGTCCAAGTAGAAGTTAAAAGGTGAAATGCCGCGTTCATATTCATGAGGTCCTCACAGCTGACCGGCGTACAGGGGAAACCCCTTCAGCGCTTCTCACAATGGGATTGGCAGGGATCTGCTGTAACCACCACTGATGCCTTCACCTTCCAAGCTGGAAGCTGGAGAAGGCCTGGAAGGTGGCAGGCATCAGTATGCATGTATGTATGTATACATGCATACATGCATGTATGCATGCATGCATGCATACATGCATGCATGCATGCATGCATGTATGCATGCATGTATGC
This sequence comes from Paratrypauchen microcephalus, assembly GCA_036785185.1. Taxonomy (NCBI): domain Eukaryota; kingdom Metazoa; phylum Chordata; class Actinopteri; order Gobiiformes; family Gobiidae; genus Paratrypauchen; species Paratrypauchen microcephalus. Next base: position 736,406 of record JAVJIX010000263.1, read on the forward strand.
ATGTATGTATGCATGTATGCATGTCCCTGGTGGTCTAGTGGTTAGGATTCGGTGCTCTCACCGCCGCGGCCCGGGTTCGATTCCCGGTCAGGGAACTTCCTTTAACCGGCTGGTTAGCTCAACTGGTAAGTCATGGACTTTCCCCCTGGAGGTTGTAGGTTCAAACCCCCCCCGGGCAATGAGCTAACCAGTGTGGGTCCTTGGGCAAGACCCTTCACGGTACTGCCCCCCGGGCGCCGAAAAAGATGGCTGCTCACTGCTCCTGAAAAGGATGGGTCAAATGCAGAAGTCAAATTTCTCCCGTGTGTCACTGTGTGTCATTGTGTGTGAGACCAATAAAGGCTAAAAGCCCAAGCTTAATCTTAATCTTAATCTTAATGCATGCATGCATGCATGTATGCATGTACATATATCACTCCAGCCTCTCACACATACCTTACTAGAGCTCCTCTGGGTTGTGTCACTTCTCCTTTGTGAGTCACCAGCTTCAGTTTAGATTTGGACTGTGCTGATGTAAAGGTGAGTGAGTCTGGGTTTACACACGTCTGTGGCTCATGGGAAGCCTGGGCACACTGTTATTTGGCTGACCTTGGGTTGCTGCATTTGTTTATAGAAGGAGCTATTCTGCTTCTTTTTATACCTCTTTGCATGGTGCTTATCCACACATGCTGTTCTAGCAATCATTTGTCTTTACACCAATCAGGTCTATCTAAACAATGTCCGACGCTAAGTGAAAGGAAGAAAAATAGACTTAAAGTGTGCCGTTGTGTCCTCACAGGAGGAAATGGACAGTCATCCCATGGTGTCGTCTCTCCTCAACAAACTGGCCAACTACACTAACCTCACCCAGGGCGCCCATGAGCACGAGGAGGCTGACGAGGATGAGGGCGCCAAGAAGAAAACTGTCAAGGTACCACCACCATGTGCTGCTGATTTCACACACACCTCCAAGAGTGCGGAGTGTAAACTACGGGTGTGACCAACATCAAAATATGATCTATTTCAAGTAGAATAAACATGAACAATCATTGTCTCCAGATACTGAGGTAAACATGTTCAAATCAAATGTAGATGTTACTGATGACAATGGAATGTTGATGTATTCTTAATTAGAGAATACTGAGCATGATGGCCAAACAAAACACCAAATTATAACAGCAGAATGAGCTTCACACGTGTCTTTTCATTCACCTAAAAAGACTCAGTGAGTGAATTCTGGAGGTCGGAGCTTTCACATGAGGCGTGGCCTGTCTGAAAATAAGCATCCAAGTTCAGTAGTTTAGTAGTTCTTTTCTTAAGGCGTAAGAGTACCAGCTGCACCATGGGCTGCTCTATACATCTGTCACCACAATATTTCTGTACATTTCTTTTAAATAAGTTGTGAAAAGACTCAAATTGTGTTGTTTTACTTTTTAGAGAGGAGGAGTTCACATACACTGGACATCATGCAGAAAAATATTGACTTCACACTTTTTGTGCTAAATACGTCTGCACTTTTAAACTCAACCACGCCTTTTCAACTGTAGTTAATATCATTGTCATTCTAATTGTTTTCTGTAATTACTTAATACTCATGAACATTCTAAAACATTTTTTAGAGCATTTTACATTTTAGAGCTAAACTAGCATTTCTACAATACAAATGCCACTGATTCAAATGCCCCAACACTGACTCTGGCTGTGGAGTCACATTATTCTCACACATGTGGAGTTATGAGACTATTAAAATCACATCTGAACAGCTACATCTGGTTTGTTTCTGATCAGGGTCCCTCTGATCATCCACATCAGGTTTTGTGGCTTAAATGTCATTTAAATCATCTTAAAGCAAAATGGACTTTTTGGAGCTTCTTTTTAGAGCTTCTAATATGTTGTTAGTTGTTTCCCCCTCACCATTTACTCACCCAAAGTTATATCTGGAGCGATTTGTGCATGTTTGAGTACTCTTGCTTATTTTCAAGATGCCATTTCGCAAATAAACAGACTTTTATTTTTGTAATTTTTGTATGCCTCTGACTTTTTATTGAAGCTCCATATGACAAACATTGTGCTACGACAGCAAGAGGCTGATCTTGTAATTTCATGTCAGAAGCACCTAATTTCATACTTAAAGGAGTAACTGATGCACTCAGTCTACTTGTCTTAGAAATGTAGTTTTGACTGAAAACGCATGACCTGGAGCTGTGCTGTAACTCCTCTCCTCTTCCCCTCCGGCAGAGCCCTCAGATGGGGACCTTCATGGGTGTGTACCTCCCGTGCCTCCAGAACATCCTGGGGGTCATCCTGTTCCTTCGCCTTACCTGGATCGTGGGCACTGCGGGCATCCTGGAGTCTCTGGTTATTGTGGGCTTGTGCTGCAGCTGTGTGAGTACACTCAGGCTTTTTCCTCTAGACCTGCTCATTCCTCCATTCAGCAGTCAATGGAAAATGTGCATTATTCAACTAATGTCAATATATTTGGATTTACAGTATATGAGACAGCAGCAAAAATGAGAAGTTAAGAGTGAGATAACTGAAGATTTATACACATACATTGTTTTACTTTACTTTTTTCTGCGTAAATGGATGTTTTTGCAGGTGTAGTTTTGTGAGTACAGTTTGAATCAAATATGTAAAACAGAGATGGGCAATATATCAGTTCCACTATCAGCCAATATTGATATGATTTACCAATATTTTTCTAGCGCAGCTCCAGTCTGTTTGTCTCATTATTATTTCATATCCATATCCCAGATCCATATCCCACATAAACGTGGGAAGTTAATTTGTGATCTGCTTCAATTTAAGAGAAGTCTGTGGGCCTCACTATAGATTTTTAAAGCTAAATATTGGTATAGGCAAATATTGGATCTATTATTATTATTAGGGATGTCCCGATCCGATCACGTGATCGGAAATCGGCCCTGATCACATGGTTTCGGATTTGATCGGAATCGGACGTTACCTCCTGATCAGTATCGGATATATATGTATATATATAATTATTATTTTTTAACATACCCTAGATGAGATCTATGGTTATGCGGTGGCACAGAGTCAGACTTCACACAGAAACATCAACATGTGCGGCGACATGATATTGGTTAAATACATGGAAGCAGCTCGAAGCGCAAAGCGCGAGTACAGAGAGGAGGTAAGAAGAGCGCTATAATGAGCGCTATAAGAACGCTATAATGTTTGGTGAGTATGTCTGGGTCTGGAAATACTATAAAGTTGATGACAACATTGCCATAGCAAACGGTGGGATATGTAAAGGGGTGGAAAGGAAAGGGCGACATTTACCACAACAAACTGATACGGCACCAGCCAAAGACGAGTCAGCTCACGCTGCAGAGTTTGAAAAGGAGAGAAAAATGCCCCCTGACAGGGCGAAGGCCCAGGAGAACACAGCCAGGAGCACACATGATCACAGTGAGTGACCATTCACCTTTGTAGAGAACCCTGGATTTCTTCTGCTTATGGAGCACGTCGAACCTCGATCTGAAGTGACATCTCACCACTATTTCACCGAGAAAACTCTGCAGCTCTTTATAAGATTTCTGACAAACTACATGTCCTACATCCGTGACACCCACAAAGATAAATAATAATAAGTGTACTTAAATAATAATAATAAATATAAGTGTACTTTTTTATGTATTATGTAAGTATCGGATCGGGACTCGGTATCGGCAGATACTCAAAATCAAATGATCTGAATCGGATCGGAGGGCCAAAAAACCTGATCGGGACATCCCTAATTATTATTAATATTGGATGGATCCATATCTACTGTAAAGATATGTAATAATTTTGAGAGCTTTTGCCGAGCCTCCTTTTTAGTTGAGTAGTCGATCAGCAGCACGTCTTTAGTCCAACAATGTGTTTACTGGACTCCAGCCCTGCAGCTTCACTGCTCCAGAAGAGCAGGACTGAGCAGACTTCACATTGATCTTTGGCGTCCTCCACCAGCGGATTTAGAGCTCAAGTCATTAGAACCAATGACATGTGCTACATTATGTAAGAGTCAGTGGAGTAGACCACCACCTCTCAGCGTAATTACACTCACATCTTCCACTTTGGCTTCTCTCTTGCTCATTTTGGGAGTCTGTTGTGTAATTGACCACTTAAAGTGCCTTTAATATCCCAGGGTTTGATCTATGTTAATAACCTGGAGTTATGTTTTGTTTCATTCACACATTTTTAACACAAACCCTGCTTAGGCTTCTTCTCCCTCTGTTCCACCTGTCATGTAGTAATACAGAAAGTGCTCCACTGTGTTTTTAAACTCCAATACACATGGTAAAAGGTAGCTGTTAACTTGAAAACTACCACTTCATGACCTAATAACTAACTAATAAAAGCTAATTTAATAGACTAATAAAAATAATAAATTACCCAAACGTGTGAATGAGACAAAACACAACTCCAAATACTGTATGTTATTGAGGAGGTAACAACATTTTGACATGGCATTATGACAAAGCTCACACGAGCACCACAGTTTACCTCCCATCACGGCGTCTGTACTTCTGTGTTTGCAGTGATTGCACATTCTACATTTCATTGGACAAGTGCTTTTTGGAGGGCTTTTACTCATATTTATCTTAAGGACTCTAAATATTTTTTTCTAAGATATATTACACATAATTTACTTTTAGGAGTGTTTATTTATTGCCCTATTTTGGAGGCGCTATTGCTCTGAAAAGTCTTGTTCACACCTTTCCCACAATAAGCCTCAGTTGTGTCATGTGGCCAGTTTGGTGTTAACTTATGTTTTTCCCATGTGTATGAGGCTGGTGAGTTACAGGATGTTTGTGTACTTTGTAATTTGTTTTCTGCACGGCACTTGTTTCCTGTAATGCTAACAAGATGGTAGTAAAATAGTTATCGCGCTCATCTAGTGTGTTTATTGACTCAACATTGGTAGCAGAGGATGGCTGCTGCTGGTAATTACAAAATTCCACCACCATTTGATGAGAAGACATCTTATGAAACTTGGAAAAATGAGATTGAAATCTAGAGATTAGTCACCGATCTGGACAAAAAGAAGCAAGCGCTAGCAGTTACCTTATTGCTAACAGGACGGGCGAGGGAAAGTGTGCTGGAGATAATGCTTTGAACGCTGACACCGGTTTGACCGCTCTATTAGGAAAACTAGACTTTGTGTTCTTAAAAGAAGAAAAAGATCGCCAGTACGAGGCATACACGGAGTTTGATCGGATCACCAGAGAGAGCGGGGTGTCCCTGGTGGACGACATAGTGGAGTTTGAACACAGGTACAACAGAATGCGAAAGTTTAAAATGGAGCTTCCAGATGCTGTGCTCGCCTTCAAACTACGAGATACGACCAGACTCAACATAAAAGACAAACTTTACTCAGAAATCACTACCGGGGACTGTTCGTCTAAAGCTGTGCCCATTGTGTGTGTAACAGATAATCATTCTCTTCTGGATGCAGTCAAATCTACAAAGTCACAGAGAAAAGACTGCGTCTTGAGATTAGCAGGATAAAAGAGCTCATACACTCTGGGACTATTCAGCAGATCGTGTGGTCAGCCACCAAAGAGCAGATGGCTAACTGCTTGACCAAAACGGGGGCTTCCGCACTTGGGCTTCTAAAGGCCTTCAGTCAAGGTGTTTACCATCTTAAAATGCTATGCTATTATATGTTAAAAATACATTTTTGCCCTCATATGTAATATTTACATGTTTAATTGTTGTTGCACTTTTCTTAAAAGAAAGGGGAGATTAAGTTATGTTTTTCCCATGTGTATGAAGGCTGGTGAGTTACGGGATGTTTGTACTTTGGGAGTTCACGCGATATTCGTTTTCTGTGCGGCACTTGTTTCCTGTAATGCTAACAAGATGGTAGTAAAAAAGTTATCACTCTCATCTAGTGTGTTTACTGACTCAACATTTGGAACAAGTTTTAAAAATCCTCTTCTCACTGCTTGGTCAGAATGGTCCGGCACCATGAAGTTCTGTTGTGATGACATTTGAAGAGGCACTTTCAGCTCTTTCTGCTCAGATTGTGTTAAAATAAAGCTCAGAGGCTCTAACTTTAGTAACAGAGCTTCAGATAGAGCAGTACCTACAGTTAGTATCACATCTCAAGGGAATGTTGATGACATCAGCTGCAAAGCATCAGTGGATTAATGTTCCGATTGTGAACAAAATGTAAAATAATAAACTATGTGTATGACTCAGTAGTAGAAATGAATATGGTGAGATTTAGCTCTCTTTAATGATGCGTGCATTCCTGGAAAGACCATTTCACACACTACAGTCTGTGTGCTCTGGAGGCTTTCCCCCTGCACAGTCATTACATAATGTGAGTGCCATCTTAGGCAAACAGATTAATGCTCATTCTCACTGCTCAGACCCATGGACGTCTGTCCCAGTGCCCCCACACGAGGCTCTGTCCGGGGGCCCCTGTGTGCTCATACGCTGCTAAAAATAACCTCCAGAGAACAGAGCAGACGGGCTCAGAGCAGGGCAGCTTTGAACTAGGGCTCAAGGACAGTAGGCAAATGAAAACCTACACTCTGAAGTACACTCTGAAGTACACTCTGAAGTACACTCTGAAGTACACTCTGAAGTACACTCTGAAGTACACTCTGAAGTAGTACATAGAATGAACGACAAGTCCATGTAGTAATTATCATCACAGGCCTAAATGAGACACTATTAAGTCACACTGTACTTTGAGTAAAACTGGACTCTTCTATTCTGGGTCTAAACATGTGAAGTTCTGTAGGTCTAAACATAACCCCAGCTCCTTCTGCCTCCCACCATGACACGCTGTGAGTGAGCTGGACATTACAGTCCCCACACACGGGGCACAGAGGGGACACAGGGCACAGAGGGGACACAGGACACAGGGGAGACACAGGGCACAGAGGAGACACAGGGCACAGAGGAGACACAGGGCACAGAGGAGACACAGGGCACAGAGGGGACACAGGGCACAGAGGAGACACAGGGCACAGAGGGGACACAGGGCACAGAGGAGACACAGGGCACAGAGGGGACACAGGGCACAGAGGGGACACAGGGCACAGTGGGGACACACAGAGGGGACACAGGGCACAGAGGGGACACAGGGCACAGGGGAGACACAGGGCACAGGGGAGACACAGGGCACAGAGGGGACACAGGGCACAGAGGAGACACAGGGCACAGAGGGGACACAGGAGCAGAGGCTACTGCCTTTTTTGCATTCATTGAACTTGAACTTGAGTTTGTGGAGAGTTTCTGCTTTAATTATTTGTTTGCAGGATGTCAGAATAGCCTCCCAGAGCTGCTGTTTAATAATAACCTTTAACATCATTTTGCTGTGTCAAAATCACAAACTCAAACAATTCTCTTAATTACTTTAAAGTGTATTTTACAACTGTGCTGAATAGTATTTTCAGACCTATTTTACAGCAGTTCTCTTGTGTCCACTTAAACTTTTGACTTTGTATATCTTTCCTGTGTCTTTGCTCTCACCTAGAGCATTTGTTATGGAGCATATTTTTAGCCCTAACAATGGAGGGTTTATAGAGAAGCTGGTATCAATTACAAGGCTCAGAGACATGACACATTAGCCCTTTAAGTCTTCACAAACTGTGCTTCTAATAATGCCCCCTCACTACATGTGATTTTACGGACAGTTAAAGACCAAAAATGCCATGGAGGAAAACAGTTGACCTAAACCACCTCAGTGTAGTGAAGGCTGTGGGAGCAGTTCTTTGTAATATTTAGGATTCCACATTAGCAAGGACATTATGCTCTATGCTCTATGCTGGACCATGAGTCTCACCCCCTGCAGGACGCTCTGTCGGCTCTGGAGAGCAGCATCAGTGACAGACTGATTCACCCTCGCTGTGTGAAGGAGAGGTTTCGCAGGTCTTTCCTTCCTGCTGCTGTCAGACTGTACAACGAACACTGTTAACATGTCATTCAACGTATCTGCACTTACAAATATTCACCTATAATCCAGAGTCTATTTTTAGGTATAGTTTTAAAAATTATCCTAGGCCATTATTTATTTATTTATTATATTGCATGTTACTTTTTCCTGCTGTTCTTGATCTGTGCGTTGCAACACTGGAATTTCCCCACTGTGGGACTAATAAAGGCATATCTTATCTTATCTTATCTTATCTTATTATTTGACCTCTTCTCTTATGGCAAATGGAAATCCTGCACCATCAGAGCAAACTGAATCTTACTGTACATGCACGAGAAGACCAAGGGGTTATTATCTGAAGTGTGTGAAATAGGCGAAGAGCAGGACCCAAAACACATCACAAAATGCAGGAGAGTAATCAACAATGATAACAAGAAATGGGCAAAAGAAAAGATGGCCTTTGCCGTTATGTTAGCGTTTAGGATGCATTTATCAAGGGTATCAACAGTTTTAATATTTTTATCACATTGATGGGAGCTGAAGAAAACGGGAAATGAATCTTCTCCATTCATGCCTTTAGCAAACCACAAGTAGAGTGTGCATAGACCATAGACTGTATGGATGTAGCTAATGTGCTAGCTGCAGTGTTGCATGTGGCTCTTCCGGCTCCTTTTGACCCTGGCCATTGACCATTGACTTGCATTGGAATATTGTTTCCCCTCTCTCTGTAACTGCTGCAGTGAGCCTTGTCATTTTGGCCTTCAAATGTTTGTATTAACCCACTCTACATGGTCCTCTTTTTTTTTTCCTACTATTTTGTCCTTTTAAAAATCCTATTCATAATATAGAGCCTGGCTCTAAATTCACTCCTGTAACCGTAACCGCATCACGAGCTTCATTTGAGCTGAGCGCTGTGGGTGATGTCATACTTGCTTAGTCCACTTTTTTCTACATTCTTTGCCACAGACCACCTGCACAGGGCTGAATCCTAAGGATTTTGTGGCCTCTATCAAGGTTGAGTGAATCATAAATCATCTGCACAGTTTGGTGACCACCCAGTTTTCACCTTGTCATGTTGTTCACCACTCGCCACACCAGGAAATAAGAGCGTGTGGTGTAGGGTCTGCCCTACGGCAGAGATGAGCAGGAAAAGAAATTGGGTTCTTAGCAGGTTTAGGGTTATGTGACAATTGCAGTTGGGATTTGGTGCTGGACTTTGTCTCGTGTTCTGAACTTGTGGAAACAGTACGATGTCAGACAGGTTGTGCATCTCGGGGTGACTGGACACAGTGCTGGTCGCTACATAACGGGGAATCGACTACTTGGGTGGAAGGAATTACTTTACCCCCTGCAGTGTCATTACCCATCTACATTTCTACCCCATTTATGGGCAATGCAGGACAGACAGCTACGGGAAAAATGCCAGTAACGAGTTTAGATTTTACGTGAACAAAATGAAGAGGCCCAGGACTATGACCCATTTCTTTTGTACGAGATGCAAATGTACTCACTTCTCTCTCTCTTTCTCTCTCTCTCTCCACAGACCATGCTGACCGCCATCTCGATGAGCGCAATCGCTACTAACGGTGTAGTGCCAGGTAAGGCCTTGTACAGTATGTGCAGTAAACATGTGTACTACTACTGTGTACGGTGGTAGTCATGACCTGTGTGTCCCTGTTAGCTGGCGGCTCGTACTACATGATCTCCAGGTCTCTGGGGCCAGAGTTCGGTGGAGCTGTGGGACTGTGCTTTTACCTGGGCACCACGTTTGCAGGCTCCATGTACATCCTGGGGACCATAGAGATTCTACTGGTGAGGAGCAGTTTACAGAGCAGGACTGATTTAACCCTAATACTCCGTAGACACAACTGCCCTGATGCATATGGCAGATCACCACTAACAATAACTGAGCAGCCTATCGCTTCTACATCCTGTTTGAATCCAGAAGGGTCTGGAACCGGACCATAGAGTGTGAAAAAACCCCTTCCAAAGTTGACAGTGCAACCACAGCTGCTAATTTGTATCACGTGTTTCTTAAACGCAGAAGACATCTCCTCTGCAAACTTCTCGTAACATTCAGAATATATCACTTCTTTTATCTGAGATAAATACAAGTCTGGAGCTTCCATTGTTGATTTTGAGAAAAAACATGCTGTGTCTTAGTTCTTATATATTTTTTCTCCTTTTTACATGTAAACTGCCATGTTTGTCTTTACTGTAAACAGCATGCATCTCTTTGAGGTTAATCTGTCTCTAGCTCAGTTTGGATACATGACCTTTAAGTTGAATTCATAGACATGTTTTTTTTGCAGACCTACATAGTGCCTAAAGCGGCGATTTTTGTAGCGGAGAGGAGGGAGGACGAGGTGGCTGCTCTGCTGAATAACATGCGTGTGTATGGGACGTGCTGCCTGGCCCTCATGGCTGTCGTGGTGTTTGTGGGAGTCAAGTATGTGAACAAACTGGCCCTGGTCTTCTTAGCCTGTGTCATCCTGTCCATCCTCGCCATCTACGCCGGGGTCATCAAGAGCATCTTTGAGCCGCCAGACTTCCCGTGAGTCACATGACGACACTGTGGTCAGCACTTTGACCTCACACTAACAGGGTCTCAGGTTTGAGACCTCATACATCCCAAGCACACTGGGATGTATGAGTGGAGTTGGCATATTTTTGTGAAGGTTTCCCCGTGTAGGATAGGTCATAGGTCATAGGTCAGGGTCACAACTGTCAGGTACAGTGGTACCTCACCTTACGAAATTAATTCGTTCCAGAAGTGGTTTCGTAACATGAATTTTTCGTAAGTTGAGTAGCTATTTCAATGGAAAAAGCCTGATCCGTTCCAAGGCCCCGATCCAAGTTTTTTTTTTTATAGTGTAACATTGTGTTCTGCGTAGAGACTGTAGACCCAGGACTAAACGTGGACTATACCAGGTCTAGACCAAGGTCTAAACCTGGACTAGACCAGGACTAGACCAGGACTAGACCAGGACTAGACCAGGACTAGACCAGGTGGATTAAAGCGCCACGTGCGGGTCTATTTTCTGGTTTCGTTTCGAGTCACGGCTGAGGCGAGCAGCGAGGGGGACCGCACGCAGTCTGAGCGCATGAACGAACGCATGCAAGAGTGGTCTGACCAGGTCTAGAGGAGGGTCTAGAGGAGGCACGGTCAGTGGTCAGACCACCGCGCCTCTTGCCTGCGTTCGTTCATGCGCTCAGACTGCGTGCGGTCCCCCTCGCTGCTCGCCTCAGCCGTGACTCGAAACGAAACCAGGAAATAGACCCGCACACGGCGCTTTAATCCACCTGGTCTAGTCCAGGTTTAGTCCTGGTTTAGTCCTGGTTTAGTCCAGGTCTAGACCTGCTGGCAGCCCCGCGCCGGGTCATGCTGCGCTATCACACGGGTCAGAGCGCAGTTTTCTCTATTAATAATTTTGTTGAAAATCTATGAAAGTTTGAGTGTTTAAACGAGAGACAAATGTGAGAAAAGTTTAAATTCAGTCTGAGAAAAGCGTATAATGTGTGTGGCTGAGCGCATTATTTGAATTTTTGAGATTTCGCGTTTCATAACTTGAATTTTCTTTCATATCTAGAGACCAAAATTTAACGTGATGGCGTTTCGTAACTTGGAATTTTCGTTTGTTGGGTCTTTCGTAAGGTGAGGTACCACTGTAGTCTTTCTGAATCAGTGGGACTTTCTTGGATATAAAATATTTTAAAATATAATATATTATTTCTCTTATGCTGAGGATTAGAATTGTTGTTTAAAATTATTTGTGGTGTAACAACTAACAACACTGACCTCAAGAGTCACTTAGCTGTTTATTTAATGTCATATATTACACAAAATTGATTCTTGTGAGCTTTAAACCACATCCTAATGTTATTACCTCATCAAAAACAGACTTCACAGGTTTGAATAATCCTTTATTATTAGTCTCATCTAGATCTCCAAAGCTCAAAATGCTCTGTCACAACTTGGGATTTCCTGTAGCGGTAGGTTTCAGTTTAACAGCTGAAATTGTCCAAATGATTCTCACAGAGGAATTTGAGTTTTCAACACCAAGAATAATATTCATGCCAAAAATGTATCTGTATGGTCTAATTTTCTACAAAATCTACAACCAATGAATGTGTAACACTACTCGGGCTGTAGTCGACTGAAGAAATTCTTGTTGGACTAAAGACTGACCTAGTGAAGGGATTACCTCAGAAAGAGATACAAGTTGAGGAACATGTCCAACCAGAGGATACATCTCGTCGTTTGGATGGATACCATCGTGAGCATGCTGACAGAACTGTGCAGAAACAGCACAGTCTGCGGCCAATGCAGTTCGCCAGGAGGAACTGTCTAGGGCTCTAGCGACTCTGCAGGGTGACATGAAGATGGGGGGGGTCTGGCAGAACCAGGGCTCGGGCTAATTGCCCGTTCATCTGGGTCTCTAAAATGTATTTGATTATGCAAAATTAATGCCCTTTTGTAATTATTCAGTCCCCTATCAAATGGGACTCTGTTTGTTTTGTTAGTTCTCTGCGCTCCTACACACTCCAAGGACTTTCACAGCTGTTTACACAGCGTATCCTGAATCAAGGACGTCTTCCAATTTGGCCAGGACACTCTGACACATGTTATTATGTAAACCCTCTGCCCTGTCTATTAGAAATGTTCACTTCTACTTCAGTTTTCAATCAATTTCATACATTTTTCTGGCCTGCTCCCTTTCCCGCCCTTCCATCTGTAACCAAAGAAAAAAATCACCGTGTGTTTACCTGTCCAATTGTTTTTGTCTTAACATGTTTGTGAATATTGTCATTGATTGTAGCGCATCTCTTTCCTTCTGTTATCTCCGAGTTGGCGGCGTGCACATGCCCCTCCCCTGGCCATCTCTGTCACTGTCTCTGCTTGACCAGGGGGAAACCAAATTTCCATTCACTATGTGTCATGTACATATGGTTTTTTGACGATAAACCAAACTGTGAACTATCACAAGGTGGAACAGAGCTTTTTAATCTTTGGGAATGTAAACAGACTCATAATAAAGGATTACTCAAACATTTAAGATAAGATAAGATAAGCCTTTATTGATCTCACACAGGAGAAATTTACTCGCCACAGTAGCTCCAGGACAATTGGACAAGAGGGAAAAAGTGCATGCAGGCAGGGAGTGGATAAAGTAAGTAATAAATAATACAAATAGTAATACGTAATAATAATAATAATGGAATTTGTGAATGAAACAAAACAACTCCAGGTATGTTTTTGAGGAGGTAACGGCATTCTAACATGCCTTAAAGCTCACAAGTCGATTTTGTGTAGTATAGGACCTTTAAAATTGTGAATCATGAGTTTAATTTGGGTTTTAACATAGAAATACCAAAGAAAGCCAAAGATAACTTACAGTGACTGACCTTTTATAAGAAACAAATTATGCTTTTTTTTTTTACATTGTGTACACACGTATGTTAGAGCCACTAAACACCAAAATCACTTTTTTTCTACTGATTAGCTGTGTAAATGGGTTTAAAATAGAAGTGTATACCTGTCCCTGGCCTTATTTTGGCATTTTAGTGCATATTTAGTGCATATTTTTGGGTTAAAAGCTGTGTCTGTAACGGCCTCTTTAGGATCAACTACTGCCACTACATTTGAATTTTGGATTGGTCTAACGGCCGCCAATGAGTCAGATGCAGGGTTATGACATGACAAGCACAGCCACAGGCGTTCTACGGGCAGTACGTGAGGAGCCCCTCTCAGCCCCACCCCTACCTGGCACCGCTGGGCACTGCGATGTTCTGCCGTGTCTGGAGAAAAGGGAAATGGCATGATGCGAGCATAAATGTCCGCTCTGTTTCAAACTCCCGCTCCTCCCAACCCACTCTAGAGGATTTTTCAGATTTTGCTTAGAGGAAGAGTAAAGCTTTGGTAGGGTGTTTAATGGCTCTTTAATGCCTATAATTCTATTCACCTACTGTCCTGTCTCTCTACTCTCCAGAGTGTGTATGTTGGGGAATCGTACATTGCATAACCAGAAGTTTGGTAAGTGTCTTAAGACTGAAGTGATTGACAATGTGACGGTGAGCACGGAGCTGTGGAGACTGTTCTGTGACAGCGCCGATCTCAATGCCACCTGTAACGCATACTTCACCAGCAACAATGTGACCGAGGTCCAGGGCATCCCAGGCCTCACCAGCGGAGTCATCTCAGGTAGGTGCAGACGGGCCAGTCACCTGTCGCCATAATTACTGCATTAACTTATGGGGACAATTTCTTTGCAGTAGTGGGGAGAGTTTAGCCATTTTTCTCAGCTCAGATTTGAGCTCTACAGAGTTGAATCAATAGCTTTTAAAGGGCCCATTAGAGCTGGGCGGTATGACCAAAAATTTATATCACGGTATTTTTCCAAATTTTATCGGTATCACAGTATTTGACGGTATTTTTTTTTTCATACATGACGAGGTGTTAACCCCATTTCCTTATAATTTACAGAATAATTACTGTAGTAAATGTGACTTGGTAAAACATCTCTGGGTCCAGAGCTTTAATCATCTCCCTGAAGCTCCTTTCTCAACAGGACTAAGTGGTTCCATGTCTAAATGGACAGTAACAGCGTTGGTAATATCGTTCCACCGTTTGCTTTTCTTGTCGTAGGCGGTCGCCTTAACAAACGCGTCTTTGAGCGACATCTGAGTTGCTACAACTTTAGCCCAACGACATTTACAGAATATTTGTTTGATCAGCATCAGACTTTTTAAAGCCGAAGTTCTTCCACACACCTGACACGGCTCCTCTTTCAGTACAAGTTCCTCTGTTTCTAACAACAACGTCCATGTTGTTCACCGCTCAACACACACTGTAGCCGTGTCCCAATTCGAGGGTTATTGATCCATGTGCGTAATTTGCGTGGTGCGTGTTGTTAGCATTAGCGTTAGCAGTGTGTCTGGGCACTGCAAGCAGCTCTGTGGACCTGTCCCTTTGCGGCCTTGCGGTCCGTGGAGGATAGTTTGAGGGCTGAGCCGAAAAAGCAGCGGAGGCTGCAGCCCTCGAATTAGGACAGAGTTTACGCTTCCACCGCTCTCATGCTACTACAAAACTGTTCCCCGGCGCAACGTTCCACCGCTCTGTGTTCCCGACATTTTGTACGCACACACTCACCGGTACTGCGGTAAATGAAACATTCATATCATTTAAAAAAACACCGGTATTCGGTATGAGCCGGTGTACCGCCCAGCCCTGGGGCCCATATTACTTTTTTAAAAATCTCTGTTATAATGTAGTTTCCTCATCACAAACAGACCTGGAATTGTGTTTTGTTTTATTTACACATGTTTAACACACAAACCCTGCAGATTTAGACTGAACTCTTCTTTCAAAATGAAAACACTGTTTCACCTTATGATGTCATGTGGTTATACAGGAAGTGCTTCACTGTTTTTAAACTCCACTTGGAGTCGCTTTGATTATTTCAGCCCTGGAGTGTCCCATCTCTGCTTAACTAAAGGTGTTAATTTGCAAACTACTATCATGACCTCACAAGGTGGAACAGGACAGAACATGGAGATGTAGACAGACTCATAATAAAGGATTACTCAAACATAAAACAAAAATAAAACAAAACCTAACTCCAGGTATGTTTAGAATATTTTCACATTTGTCACGATCTCCCTGCCTGTGAACCAGTCTAATAAATCTTTGCCACTGTCACTCAGTGCTTCACGGCTCTACTCCTCTTACATAAACCTTTCACCTGTGAGGGACCCTGGAGCAGGGAGTTTCAAGGACAGAGCAGAATTAGGGAAAACATATGACAAAAATCATATCTCGAGGAGGGGTACAAGAAACACAAATGTTCAAATAATTTCATATTGTCAACACAGATAAATGTTAAATACTCAAGGAGGAGTAAAAGCTGTACTCTGAAAACTACCATTTCTTTAAAACGTTACTCAAGGAAATGTAACTGGTGCTACCCCCCTCTGCTAAAGTGTGCTCTCAGCAGACTCCTGGTACTAATGATTAGAGGACTGAGAAGCTCTGTTTTGCATGTCTGGCCAGCAAAGACTACACACTTTAACTACTTTACTAATGTTTGTTGTCTGGGCTTAGAGAATCACATGGTCTGTTCAGGTCAAAACAAATATGTGCTGCTTACAAGGAAAAAGATCAAATCTGTCATTTCACATTTGAGAGTGTTTAGCCGTGGCTGATCTGCTCTGACCTGCTGGAGATCTGATGTTGTCCTAGAACCTCCTGTATCTGAGTATCTGAGTGTGGCAGTGACTCAGAAGGTGGATTTGTTGATTAAAGCCTTTCCTGAACTTTCCCAAGTGCGTGTTTGGACAAAGTGATTGCAGTGTTTCTAAAGCTCACCTCAGAGCCATTTTAGGTTTAAACCAACTGGATTTCAGCATCGAAACTGGTAACGCAAACAAGGGACTTGTGTGAGGCTCATTCTGCTTTCTGTTTGGATAATTGTATTCAGAACCAATTATTATTGTTAAGATCAGTAAAAGCTGTATTTGATTTAAACAGGTTTACAGCACAGGTTGTGTTTATGGACTTGACTTGAAAATGCAAATGTTGCGTACAGTAACAAATCCAGTAGGAAAATGTCCAAATGAACCTTATCACATATAATGAGAAGCCTAGTGCCTCTGTAAAAGTCTGACCTGTGTTGATTTGTGTTGTTCTGTGCAGAGAACCTGTGGTCTGCATACGCCTCTCTGGGGATGATTGTGGAGGACCATAAAGTTCCCTCTGTGCCCGTGCCCGAGTCTCCTCAGGACATCTACATGCCATACGTGGTGAATGACATCACCACCTTCTTCACTCTGCTCGTGGGCATCTATTTCCCCTCCGTCACCGGTAATGCAACTGCAACACAATCGTTTTTTATTAAGTCTGTCAATGGTTTTATTCCATTATTATGATTAAAAATCGACTTTGCGAACTTTCTACCATGTTAACAGGAGAAGTTCAATTTGTCAACTGGACCAAGTTTGTTTGGTTGAAAACGTTTCGCCGCTCATCCGAGAGGCTTCGTCAGCTCTAATAAGAATACTGGTAAGACACTTGCTTATATCTTGCTGTAGGGAGGAGCTACCTAGCTAACTACTTTCCGGAACTATCTCATCGGTTTCGGTCTTTTGTTTCTCTGGCGTCTAGCTTAACGATCCCTATTCATCCCTACACGCCTGCTTTTCCACACCTCTGGCCCTGACCTGGCTAACCCTATTGTTTCCCTGTTTGTTTGATCTAGGCTTAATAATGGAATTGTAGATGGGATGCAAATTATATCTTACGCCACCATTTCTGTTCAGAGAAGGATTCTCTTTTTTGACAAAAATAGCCTCTTTAACTCCCCTCTCAAACCAAGTGGGTGCAGTGGGTGGTGTGAATCAAAAAGCAGGTATTGGTACCTGCTTTTTGATTCACACCACCCACTGCAGCACAAACTGGGTGTTATTCGGACATTACAACACAGGGCCCAAGTGGTTCCCACAAGCACAGAGGGTAAGGAAAAAGAAGAACAACATGTGCAGGAAGCCCTCTCTGTTTGTGGTTATCCCAAATGGGCTGTTAACAAAACCAAGAGAGACAAGGGCAAGAAACAAGATAATAGAGAATCCGAACCCAGGAGGAAAGGGGTAGCGATTCCGTACTTGGCCGGCGTGTCGGAAAAACTACAGAGGATTTTCAGACAATATGAAATCCCAGTTTATTTCAAACCCACAAACACTTTAAGACAAAAACTCGTCCACCCAAAGGACAAAACACCGAGCCACAAACAAAGCAATGTGGTCTACTCCATTCAGTGTAGTGAAGACTGCAGTGAGCGCTACACTGGAGAAACAAAACAGCCACTTCACAAGAGGATGTACCAACACAGACGGGCGTGCCAGAGTGGACCGTCTTCTGCCGTATATCTTCACCTAGAAGCCACGGGACATTCTTTTGAGGACAGTGAGGTTCAGATCTTAGCCAGGGAAAAGAACTGGTTTGAGAGGGGAGTTAAAGAGGCTATTTTTGTCAAAAAAGAGAATCCTTCTCTGAACAGAAATGGTGGCGTAAGATATAATTTGCATCCCATCTACAATTCCATTATTAAGCCTAGATCAAACAAACAGGGAAACAATAGGGTTAGCCAGGACAGGGCCAGAGGTGTGAAAAACAGTCGTGTAGGGATGAATAGGGATCGTTAAGCTAGACGCCAGAGAAACAAAAGACCGAAACCGATGAGATAGTTCCGGAAAGTAGTTAGCTAGGTAGCTCCTCCCTACAGCAAGATATAAGCAAGTGTCTTACCAGTATTCTTATTAGAGCTGACGAAGCCTCTCGGATGAGCGGCGAAACGTTTTCAACCAAACAAACTTTGTCCAGTTGACAAATTGAACTTCTCCTGTTATCATGGATTCTACCTGGACGACTGAGGGACTTTTCACGCATTTCTACCATGTTGTAACGCTTCCATTGTTATTTACTTAGTGTACCTGCTCTCTGTAAAGCACCTTGTGATTTTTATCTGGGAAAAGTGCTATTTACTTTTACCACATCAAAAACATGCCTGAAGAGGCCCCACAGCCATTTTTCTTTCATATACAAGAGCATGATGCAAAACAATACAATGCAACTTCACAATCCTGATGCAATATGCAGTAGTTTTATTAGTTTGTTTTGTCACTGCATTTACATAGAAAAAGTAGCATTTCTAAACCCATAAACCTCCACATGTACAGTCAATGGCTGTGTCAATGTCCACACTCTTCCCTCCTTAGGGCACACCATTGTTAGTGGTGTCCAAATGTCTAGTGAGTGAAAAAGTAGTGCGCTCAATATTTCCCTCAGTCAGTATAGACAACAGTGCACTGTGAGAGTCAGAAAAACAGTGGACAGAGACAAGTTTGTAACTGGACACATCAATGAATGAATGAAGCAGACAGAAGCACAAGTTTATCACACTTTTGATTTGTGATTATGACATTTTTATACACTCAAAGCACTTTACATGAAGGAAACACTCCCCCATTCACACACGGTGTATGTAAGTGTCACACCGTGTGGGAGCTGGAATTGCACCGCCAACTTGTGGGTCAGTGGATCTGACCACCCTACCAGTGATGTTTATGTTGATAAAAGGATTCAAACCAGTAGCGTTTGGATCAGTAGACAAACACCCGTCTGTAGTGTTCTGTATATATGTATACCTTAGGCCCTAACCCGTCAGTCACTACATGTGGACACAACCAATATCTTAACCATGAATATAATACTTTGATGTTTAGTATTGTATGCATGTGTGTGCTCCTCCCTGTCTGTGCAGGCATCATGGCGGGGTCCAACCGCTCGGGGGATCTGAGGGATGCCCAGAGGTCCATCCCCATTGGCACCATTTTGGCCATTGCTACCACCTCCTTCATTTGTATCCTTCACAAACATCACGTAAACTATATTTGCATCATCTTTGCTTGTGATTTTGACCGAAGGAGCGCAGGGTCAAACTGTGTACTGTTGGTGTTGGAGCCCTTGACAGTTGGACAGATGTCACATGTGTGGTGCTGTTTGGAGCTTGTATCGAGGGGGTTTTGCTGCGAGACAAGTAAGTCCTATTCTCGCTTAAAACTGGGGTACCTGTTACCTGTCTTATAAATAAATAAACCATCCTTAAAGTTCATGGTAAAAGCAATGTTACTTTAAAATAAAAATGACTTAAGTAGAAGTACGAAGTATTGGTCCAAGAAATTGCTCATGTACGAGTAAACAAGTATTTGTACTACTACTATTAGTACTAAGAGTAAGTTTAAGAGTAACTGTTGGGATGTGATATTGGATTTATAATTTAAAGGTCCAGTGTGTAGGATTCGTGGTGCATAGGTGGATAGTGGCTATGGCACTTCCTGTTTTAGCTACGGCAAACCTCGAGGGTCACCCGGACGCGCCGTAGCGGACAGCTCGCGTACCCGCGCACACCGACAACAACGGTATTAATAAAACGCGGTCCCGTTCACTGTTTTTTTTTTTCTTTTCTCATGAAAACACACATTCCCGATCATGTACCATGACAATCTACACATCAAATGAAACCTTACAGTCTCCTCTTTTTGACTATGCAATTCATTTCCCGGCACAACAATCACTCCCCGAGCACATGGGGCTTTTATACGGAAAAGCACAAAACGAGGTTAGCTTACCTTAGAATGCTTTGCACAGGTCAAACTCTGTATTTCACCATAAACTTGGTCTCAATTTGTCCGTAAGGATCCAGCGAATAAAATCCAGTAAAACAATTTAGTCCAAAACACGTGTTAGATCCATTACGACGTCTGATCCGGCAGCATGCTTGTGTTGTTTACCCAAAACCACGAGCCTTGCCGAAGGCGGAGCCCAAATGTCCTTCTGCGGCTCTCGTATTCAAAATGGCTGCCTCTGCATGGGGAAGATCCCCCTTTTATGTGACTATATCTAAGTCCAAAAGAATACTTTGATTTCATGATGGAAGTGAAAAGGCTTGGAAAACAATGTATTTTTGAATGGGTATCTTCAATTTCAGTAATTAACGGGTAAAAATCTTACACACTGTCCCTTTAAAGTTAATATACTTGAAAGGACAAAACATGAAATTATGCACACAATTTGGTGTTTTCACAGGATAGGCACAAAAATGAGACAAACTAAATCATATGTGCCGATGCTGATATCAGGAGAAATCCTTCCATATCAATACAGAACCTATGGCCCATATGCCATCCCTGTCTACAAAGGTCTAATTTATCATCAGTGAAATGGTCAAAGGTTGGGACCTGTTTTCTCTAAATGCTTTTGGTTGTGTCTCCTTGCTGTACACGGTTACACTGAAATAAATGACTGCACAGCCATACAAAGGTGCAGATTTACCGTATACATGCAGTACGTCTGGGCTTTTGGCTAGTCATTGTGTAGACCTTTTCTTGGTGGGTTCCATAGACTGACTCTCCTGTCCTTCAGGTTTGGTGACTCGGTGAAGGGGAACCTGGTCATAGGCACCCTGTCGTGGCCCTCTCCCTGGGTCATCGTCATCGGTTCGTTTTTCTCATGCTGCGGGGCGGGGCTCCAGAGTCTGACCGGAGCTCCTCGTCTGCTGCAGGCCATTGCTCGTGACGGAATTGTGCCTTTCTTACAGGTCACACTCACACATTGTTTGGTTTTAGACACAATTCAGAAAATGAGAATGACTAAAGTGGCTCCTCTTTAGGTGTTTGGTCATGGTAAAGCCAATGGGGAACCTACCTGGGCTCTGCTGCTGACCGCGGGCATCTGTGAAATAGGCATTCTCATCGCCTCTCTGGACAGTGTGGCCCCCATCCTCTCCATGTAAGTGTAGGCTAATGTGTAGATATTACTGACCACATATTTAAAGCTGTTTCCTCATAAATGGGTTCTTAATGGCCATTTTTCGAGCAAAACTAACCCTAACCCCACCCCCCGCTCTGTCAGTCACATGACCCCACCCCCCGCTCTGTCAGTCACATGACCCCACCCCCCGCTCTGTCAGTCACATGACCCCACCCCCCGCTCTGTCAGTCACATGGCCCCACCCCCCTGCTCTGTCAGTCACATGACCCCTGTGCTGTACTGTCTGTTTGCACTGATCATCACCTGCACTGTTGTATTCTTGTAAATTTGTAAATTTTGTGTTATATTAAAGCTTATTGGTTTTCTACTTTATTTTATTCTATTTTATTTACAGCATGTTAAAGGTCCCATGGCATGAAATTTTCACTTTCTGAGGTTTTTGAACGTTAATGTGAGCTCCCCTACCCTGTTTAGCCCCCCCCATGGTTAAAAGTTGTGAAATGTCTAAACTGAGCATTTGTGATCCTTTTCTGTGTTAGAAAAAATCAGAGCTCAAACGGGCGATTCTGAACAAGGCACCTTATTGACGTCAGATCGAAAAAAGAAATGCAAATGCAGTTCCACCCCCGTCTGTCTGTACTCAGCGTCTCTGTAAATCACGCCCAGAGAGTTTGGACTGCGAATGCGCTACGCAATGCGAAATGCGTTTTTTTATTTGCCTGGAGGCACGTCCGAGTGTTTCTAGGCTCGGAAGTCCTTTATCTGAGCCTCTGGACCTTTGAACAGCAGTGGTTTAATTTTATTTTCTGTGGAAATGTGTTTATTTTTCAATGGAACGCTTCACATCTCTCCCCCCGTGCAAAAACACGGAAATGGATCAGAGCGCACAGCTGAGAGCGGAGAGTTTGGCCACGCCCCCACCCTCTACTATAGGCCATCTCTTTTCTCTTCATTTGCATTCAAGCAACAACGCCCAGAATGGCCTGTTCAGAGAGAGAAAAAATACTCTTTCTCATCTTATCTCTGTTTCTCATGCACTGAGTGTTGATTTTGAAGAAGGATTCATTTACAGTATTAGGGAACCTTAAAGGAGCCATATAAAAGCATCAAGAAGTACCATGTCATGGGATCTTTAAGTGTTTGTTTACATTCCGCTCCAAACACCAAAGTAATTTCCTAATGTTGTGAACACGTTCACTCATGTGGCAATAAAACCTTTCATATTCTGAAAAGGCAGGAGAACAAACCGTAAACCCCACTTTAGCTCAGCTGGTAGAGCGTTTGTCCACTGATCAAAATGTTGGCGGTTTGAATCCCTCTCTTGACATAAACATCATTTTAGAGCAGTCAGATCCACTAACCCACAGGTTGGCAGTGTGATTTCAGCTCCCACAGATGAATGCTATTGTTGTGTCCTTGGGCAAGACAATTAACCCACCTTTTTTTTTTAGGTTTTTCCTCATGTGCTACCTGTTCGTCAATCTGGCCTGTGCTGTCCAAACTTTACTGAGAACACCCAACTGGAGACCACGCTTCAAATACTACCACTGGTGAGTTCTTACAGCACCAAATCTGCTTATGTCAAATATATTCCCTGCATTGAATAAATGACTCTAATCTGTGGAACACCTTTACCCAGATTAGTGCGAGTTTGAGGACAGTGGATTTGGTTAAGTCCTAATCTTCTCTCCTGACACCACACTCTATGGTTCCATGTTGTAATGCATCTGATGTGTTGTGATGCAGGACCTTATCATTCCTGGGCATGAGCTTGTGTCTGGCCATCATGTTCATCTCCTCCTGGTACTACGCCATTGTGGCTATGGCAATCGCAGGCTGCATCTACAAGTATATAGAATACAGAGGGTAAGCTTTTCTCTATATTTTAAACAGCCTTTTGGACTTAAAACAATGGATATTAATTAGCATATAGCAGATTAGCCTTCTCGATCTCTTTGAACTCTTAATATTTGAATTTTTTGAAAAGTCTTTGGGAAAAATCAAGGTAAAATTTACATCGGAACCAAAGTGAATGTTTGTATCTATGATCTGAACCAAGTATGATCCACATTCTGTGTACATATAACAAACTGCAGTAGCACAGATAGTACTTAATGGTGGTATGAGAAAATACAACAATTTGACCAAAATGTTGCTTGCCCCAGTACAGATCTGTCTGTTTTTGGCCAAGAATCAGGAAGTGCGCATGGTTATTAGGGGTTATTAAGGGCCACTGTTTTAAGGGCCATGGTTTTCGGTTCTGTACGGTTCTTATTGGTTTCTTTCAAAATGCACCTTATATCTTACCTGGCCAGCCAAATGATATCTCTCTGTATTTCCTATACAGCGCGATACCATTTGGACACCCTCCCTCCACTCTCGCTCCTCCGGTTACAAACGGACTCCGCGATTCTGATTCGTTCAAAGATGGTGACGTCAGTGCACCCGCCTTTGCCCGCAAAGTCACTCTTAGGCAGCGGAAGTTCCTCCTCAGTTTTGAATCAAGATGGCGCAATCTCTGATTGGTTCACTTAGCTGTCTGTCTACGCACAAACGCAGCGCATTTTGGACCAAGCGTTACCAGACTCACTCGCTGGTACAGCGATGAGTCATGGATTCTTCCAGGCAACCTTATATCCATTTATCTTAATAATCCACAATAACAGGATATAACATTAAAAAGGTTATAAGATTATATAATAATCAAATGTAATATAAAATCTTAATACAATGTAATAATCACACATCTGAATTTGACATGACTTTAAGCCCATTATTGGAACCATCTCTCCGATCTGGTGGCAGTAACTATGTCACCTGCTGTTGAAAAAACCCAACCACTAGATACTGAAGAAACAGACACAAAAGTACGTGTCTCGTATTAAACTTCTACCGGTGTGCGGGCCGCACTCCGTCTGGAGCTGCGGACACTGCACGTCAGCGAGCGAGCGTGTAATATGTATCACAGCGCAGGTTAAACTTTATAAAACATCTGTCCGTGTCTCACTTACCGATTTTTCACGCTCTCTCCTCCTGTTAGCTTCCCTGATAGCGCATAAGCTCCTCCTCATTGCCTCTGATTAGAGCACATTTCGGCGGCGGTGTGGGCGGGGCATTTCCCCAGACACCGGACTTAAATGACACTGGTGCATCCTCTATGTCCTTGCCGCTATCTCCACTCTCACTTGCCATTTCTATCTAACTTTATTTACCGCACTCATTCATCTTTCTCGCGAAAGGGAAACACGAGCCGAGGTTACATACGGGCATGCCAGAGGCCCGGAACCGTCAGGTGCGAACCGAACGGTTCGTCGTGACAAGTGAACCGAACGGTCCGTCGGTTTTTCATGAACCGTGCCACAGTAGTTATTGTTCGCTTTATTCAGGGATGAAAGAGTTCCGTTTTTTAGCGGATCTCCGCTTTTTTTTCAGCTGTGGGGTAATTTTTTTTTTTATTTATTTTTTAATATCTGCAAATTCGTTGAGAAAGATTTTGGGTGTATATATATATGTATAGTTGTGTTTAGGGTCGCCAACAGTCTCTTGACAAACAGAATCGTCCCGTATTCAAAACAAAAGTACGTGTATCTCGTATTAAAACCTCGTATTAAACTGCGGGCCGCGCGAGCCCGTGTCTGGATCCGCGGACCGAGCGAGTGAGCGCAGCTCTCGTAACAGCCTGTACCATTGCGTGTACACAGGTTAAACTTTATAAAACATCCTATATACCTCATCCTACCTGCCCGTGCCTCACTTAACGCGTCGCTCCTCGCTTTTTCACCTGCGCCTTTCAGCGCGCATAAGCTCCTCCTCTGCGCCTCTGATTAGACGAAGTGCAAAGCAAAAACAAATCCAATATATACTACTAGTAGGCCTACCTGTTAATAAAATGTGTTTTTTTTGTACTTTTATGTACAGTTTTACTTTATTGCTAACATATGGCATATAGAAATCCAAATTTCAGAAATTTAAAATTTTCCAGCGGGGGGACTTTCCGCTTTTTTCATGTTTGGCCACTTTCATCCCTGCTTTATTGTAACAGCGAAACGCTGGTTTGGCCTCTGTAAGCTATGAAAGGTGCTTATAAACTCATTGCTGTGAATAATTAGGATACTCGTAAGATAAGTGAGGAATAACTTTGGACCACTGCAGAAAGTTTAAAATTAACTAATTCTGTTTTTCACTTTTTAAAGGGATAGTTTGTTTTTGTTCTCTGAATCTGTGTGGCATCTCTCCTTCAGCAGTGTCGTGCACAATATTTGTCTAAAAAGTGATATATTTGCAGGAGAACAAGCTAATAATAATAATAGGCACAATATATCACTTTTTGGACAAATATTGTTATTGTTGTTTTGAGAAGAAAAACAAGTTTTATTAACTGTCCCGGCTAACTTGCCGGACCTACTTTTGTCAGCTCCAGAACCGGGGCAGAACTCGGCTCAGAGGACACTGTCAGGGGTAAGTCAGTGTTAATGCACGACACTGCTGAAGGGGACGCCGTACAGATTCACATCAAAACAACCAACCTATCCCTTTGACATGGTAAAAAATCAGCAGGTACAGTGCCTTTAAAGGGATATGCCACCCCCAGGTCAAACTTGGGCATCTCCCCACAGTCCAGAGACTAAAATAAGTGGTGGAAAGCGTTTTCCTGCTCACCCAGCCATTGTCCGAGTCTGTCGCCACTGACCGCCGCGGTATCTGGTGCTCCTCCGCCTTAGACAGATAAGTTAGAACAGATAAGTAATACTCATGAGACTAGGCCTAGAGCTATAATCACAAACAATGCTGTTGCTCTTAAACAATATGCCACTAAGATGTTTCAAACTGTAAATCATGCAAAAATATTGTGGGAGCAAAAACTAAAGCCAAAAGGGATTTTTGGGGGACATATTAACATAAGGAGTGTTGTCCAAAAAGCTGAAGAAATCCAGCAGTTATTGTCAGACTCTAACTTAGATTACCTCTGTCTCTCTGAAACTTGGTTAACACCAACAACACCTCTAGCTCTGATCAATGTGCCAGGTTACAAAATATACAGGAGGGACCGACAAAGTGGGAGAGGGGGTGGTGTCATGATCTATGTGAGGGAAAACATAAAGTCTGAAGAATTACCTCTCCCTAAAGACAACCTCGAGTGCACTGGAATAAAAATAACGTTATCCCCAGAAATGTATTTTAATGTCATTGTAGTATATCGCCCCCCACAGCCAAAGACATTTTTCTAAGTTCACTTTCAGATATTCTTAAGCAGTACAGTCATAAAGAAACAATAGTAATGGGTGACTTTAACCTGGACTGGTTGAATAAGGTTCGCAGAAAGAAACTCAAGGACATTGCAAAGAGTCTTCACATGACACAAATGATAAACACCCCTACTAGAATAACACAGTCCTCTCAAACCCTGCTAGATTTGATTTTCACTAACAAACCTGATCGTATAACAAAAACATACAATTTACTAACAGGCTTATCGGACCACAACATGACACTGATCACTCGAAAGCTCTCAAAATGTAGGTATAAAAATAAACAAAGTACTAGGTGCGTGCCTTATATTCCTAAAAAAGACAGACAGTCACTAGAAAACGAACTTAAAAATGTGCCATGGAACAACATAATACATTGGGTTAACACCAATCAGACTTGCGATGAACTAATGACAAAAATTAAAGAAATTATCACCAAATACACAAAAATACAGACTCGAAAACTAGGCACAAAAATTAAAATACCTTGGATTAATGAAACAATTTGGAACTTAATGAAAAACAGGGACTCCGCTTTAAAACGAGCAAATAAAACCAGACTAAATACAGACCGTATGATATTTAAAAGCCTACGAAATAAAGTTACAGCACTTCTTCGAAAGGCTAAAGCAGACTTTCATCTAGAAATAATAAAAGCTGCAAAAGGAAACATCGGACAGTTATGGAAAAGTATCGACAAACTTACAGGTAGAGGGCAGACAAGAACTGAAAAAATAACATTAAATGTAAACAGCACCATTATTACCAATAGCTCAGAAATTAGCAACCTCTTTAATCAAAATTTCATTCAGTCAGTACAAATTCTAAATAATAACTTCACTCCGACACATTGCAGTGAAACTATAATACATGATGAAAATGGACTCCAACTGGAATTAACAAATGAAACAAAAGTGAACAAAATCCTCTCCTCACTATCCAGCTCACGAACAAAGGATATATATGGTATGGACACCCTATTTCTAAAAACCTATAAAGACATACTAACTGCACCGATAACAAAACTCATAAATCAATCCATTGCTGAAAACTCCTTCCCGAGCACACTGAAAACATCCGCTATCATTCCAATCCATAAAGCAGGAAATAAACAGGACATCAACAACTACAGACCAATCAGCATTCTCCCGGTTTTATCAAAAGAAATTGAAAAAGTAGTCACTGAGCAACTCGCGCAACATCTGGAGGATGAAGGATTATTACACCCCATGCAGTTTGGATTTCGGGCTAACCACTCAACAGAAACTGCATGCTGCCTTCTCACAGAAACAATAAAACATAATCTGGACAATGGTGGAGTTGTAGGTGCAATATTTCTAGATCTCCGTAAGGCATTCGATACAGTCAATCATTCCATATTACTCACCAAATTAACACATTTTAAACTGTCTACAAACATTCTCTCTTGGATAAAATCATACCTGTCTGGACGAA
This sequence comes from Paratrypauchen microcephalus, assembly GCA_036785185.1. Lineage (NCBI taxonomy): Eukaryota > Metazoa > Chordata > Actinopteri > Gobiiformes > Gobiidae > Paratrypauchen > Paratrypauchen microcephalus. The sequence goes on from JAVJIX010000263.1 coordinate 764,310, forward strand.
CTCAATGCGTTCGGATTGAAAATATCGCATCCGAGATCGCAGCCACTAACATCGGCGTGCCACAGGGTTCAAACATTGGCCCACTTCTCTTTTCCCTATATATAAACGACCTGCCATCTGTGTGTGAGGATGTAAATATCCAAATGTATGCAGATGACACGGTCGTTTATACCTGGGGAAAAAATGCAGAACAAGTGTCCAAGAAGTTGACAGCAACAATGGAAAAAGTCTCCAAATGGCTAACTGACTCATGCCTTACATTAAATATCAAGAAAACCGCCACAATGTACTTTGTAAATAACAATAAGAAATCATCCTTCCCAAACATAACTGTGAACGGAGAAAAAATACAAAATGTAAAAGAGTATCGCTACCTGGGCGTCATCTTGGACCCACATCTCACCTTCAAAAAACATATAAAACAAATGTGCCATAGCTTAAAATACAATATCAAAACATTCAAATGTATAAGAAACTCAGTGACACTAGAGGCAGCCCAAATCTATTTTAACAGCATGATTATGTCCCGGTTTCACTACTGTATAACCTGCTGGTCCCAGGCCAATAAAACCACACTGAGACCTTTAGAATCACTCCACAAACAATCACTCCAAATTTTAGACAAGAAGCCGCGACAACACCATCATTGCACAATCCTCCAAAAATACAGACTCTTAAACTTCAACAATATTCAGAAATATGCCTCAATTAGAATGGCCCACAAAATACTAAATAACTCTGCACCAGCTCCTCTTAAGAACTTCATCAAGTCACACATCCACAGTAACAACACGAACCACACGAGCTTCCACCAACAGCCACTGCAATATACCAAAACTCAAAACAACATTCGCACAATCTTCCTTTTCCTACAGAGCCATTAAAGACTGGAATGCTACACCAACCAATCTCATAAATCTAACGGACTATTCCACCTTTTCCACAGAACTGAAAAAGTGGCTGTGGAATAATCCAAACTGCCAGCACACACCACGTTAACCAGCAGGTTATAGAGTAGTGAATCCGTTAATCCGTTAATACAGCATTGAAATCAAAAATAAGAATGATGTTTTTATGTGTTATTGTTACTGTGAATGATATGGTGTGTAAATAGTACATGGATGTGTGTGATTGTGTGTTTTGGGTTCATGTTAGTGGGTGTATATTATGTTTTGCTGTGTTACTGCGTAATGAGATGTGTGTCAAAGTTAAATGTGTGATGCTGTGTGTGTGTATGTGTGTGTTTTAAGAGAACATCTTTGATTGTTTTTAATGATATAGACCGTTGTTTTTTATCCATGTAACCAGGGACTGCGGATGGAAATGAGCTTTGTAGCTATACTCTGGTGCAGAACATCTCTGTCTTTGTACATAATGTCTCTGTACATTGTCCCTTCAAATAAAGACTAAACTAAACTAAACTAAACTAGACTGGAGTCTAACGTCGCCAGAGAAAGATTTCAGCCAAAAGGAATTAATTTGCTCGATGCGTTTCCCAATTACTTTCTGTGTAGTGCGCATTCATATCGAGTGCAAATAAATGTGCCAACGCTTTCCACCTCTTATTTTAGTCTCTGGACTGTGGGGAGATGCCCAAGTTTGACCTGGGGGTGGCATATCCCTTTAAACAGAAAACATGTTTTTTTTCTAAAGTTACTTTGGAGTCTATTGCATAACTATTGCATAACTATTACCTAATACTTCAGTATTGTAGGATTTGGCCGTTTTTTGTTCTTAAAGCCTTCATAAATGACACCATTCCTTAATATTCCAGGGCTGAGAAGGAGTGGGGAGATGGGATTCGGGGACTTTCTTTGAATGCAGCACGCTACGCTCTAATTCGCCTGGAAGACGCTCCACCACACACCAAGAACTGGAGGTATGTCTGTGTCTGTATCTTCAGTGTTGGTCTGATCAAATAGAGAGGAAGTGAGTATGTTTCATTCTCCTGGTTTAATCTGACAGATGCTGAATAAAGTGCACTCAGATAAAGTGCTCTTAGCTGGAAAGCTCATTTTAGGAGCTCGTTGTTGTCCAGTGAAGTCAAGTTATTCAAAGATGATAGTTGCAATCAGATTGACATTTTAACTGAGAACTGTTAATCTATCTGTGAGTACCATAGAGTGTATAAAGGAGTGTGATGTCACCCATGGCATTCGGCTCCAAGTCAAATGAAGCTCATCAAGGCTACGAGTTATAGGGGCAAATTTGGAGGCGAGATGTTTGTATTAACCCACTTTATATGATCCTGATCCTTTTTAGTTGCCATTTTGTCTGTAAATAAATATAAATAAAGCTATGAACATTAATTTTCCCCGATGTTGCTCCCGCTAGTGTCAGCTACAGGTTTCATTGACAGTGTTGCTAAACCTCTGGTGTGTGGGAAGGGGTATTACCTTCAGCATCCTGCTCTGGACTCACTCTTTGGTTGCTATGACACTCGCGGTTCGGATTCCATGTGTTGAACTTGGCTATGGGTAATGTCACACTCCTGTAGTAAACATACAACAATATAAAGCTTTTCTATTTCCATTTAGCTCATCGGTTCTATAAGTCCACACAGAGAATCGAATGAAGCACCCAAAAAAATCAGTATCAAATATCACAACTGGAAGTGATGTCGTCCTAGTCTCAGTCTGGGATGGTATGAGAACATGTTTGCATATTGTTGTTGTCTCTGTCTGTCCAGGCCTCAGGTGCTGGTGCTTCTAAACGTGGACTCAGATCAGAGCGTCAAACACCCACGCCTCCTGTCCTTCACCACACAGCTCAAAGCCGGCAAAGGACTCACCATCGTCGCCAACGTCCTGGAGGGCACCTACCTCACCAAGGACGCAGAGGCCAAGAGGGCTGAGCAGGTACAGCTCCAGTACACGCACACACAGGTTTTTCTGCTGTATGGGAAGTTTGCAGTCATCCACGCAGACTAGTGTTGTACAGAACAGACTCGATATGCAATACTGATTCTGATATCACAATGAGAATAAAAAACACGGTTTGATTTTCCACATTAAATGGTGGTACTTTATTTTCTATTCCCATGTGTCCTTATGTGTGTGTACTCCCTCAGTGTTCCTGTAGCTTGCATAGTGCTCCATGGGTGTATACAGTGGTACCTCACCTTACGAAATTAATTCGTTCCAGAAGTGGTTTCGTAACGTGAATTTTTCGTAAGTTGAGTAGCTATTTCAATGGAAAAAGCCTGATTCGTTCCAAGGCCCCGATCCAAGTTTTTTTTTTTTAATAGTGTAACTTTTTTTATAGTGTAACATTGTGTTCTGCGTAGAGACTGTAGACCCAGGTGTAGGAGCCAAAATGTATGTTTTGTTTTTGGGTGCAATTCATTTTTATTTCCCCTAGATGGCGCATGGTTACAAATCTATGCAGGTATTTAGGTAGGTCGTGTGTGTCTGCTTGTCAGGTGTCTGACCCGGAAGGGCAAAGGTTTTTTGACCGCTAACCGCTAAGCTAATGCTCGATGTTTGTAGATGTTTGCCGTGATTAGTTTTGGCCTACCTGTATCTTTTGGACTCGTTGTGCAATAAATGGATAACCTTGATTCACAAAGAAAACCGTCTACAGGCTATGTTTCATAGAACACAGTAAGAACATTCACATTCATCAAGCTACTATGTAAGTAACATCCAGCGCGTCAGCCAAGCAACTACCCGCGGTCAGGACACCTCAGTAGCTCTGTGTTAGACAGAACTCCTTTAACACCAGGACAAAACGTGGACTATACCAGGTCTAGACTAAGGTCTAAACCTGGACTAAACCTGGACTAAACCTGGACTAAACCTGGACTAAACCTGGACTAAACCAGGACTAGACCAGGTGGATTAAAGCGCCGCGCGCAGCTCTATTTCCTGGTTTCGTTTCGAGTCACGGCTGAGGCGAGCAGCGAGGGGGACCGCACGCAGTCTGAGCACATGAACGAGACCCGTGCTCAAACCGTGCCGCCTCTAGACCTCCTCTAGACCTGGTCTAGACCACCGTGGCTCTTGCATGCGTTCGTTCATGCGCTCAGACTGCGTGCGGTCCCCCTCGCTGCTCGCCTCAGCCGTGACTCGAAACGAAACCAGGAAATAGACCCGCGCGCGGCGCTTTAATCCACCTGGTCTAGTCCTGGTTTAGTCCAGGTTTAGTCCAGGTTTAGTCCAGGTTTAGTCCTGGTCCAGTCCTGGTCCAGTCCTGGTTTAGTCCAGGTTTAGTCCTGGTTTAGTCCTGGTTTAGTCCTGGTCTAGTCCTGGTTTAGTCCTGGTCTAGTCCTGGTCTAGTCCTGGTTTAGTCCAGGTCTAGTCCTGGTCTAGTCCTGGTTTAGTCCAGGTCTAGACCTGCTGGCAGCCCCGCGCCGGGTCATGCTGCGCTATCACACGTGTCAGAGCGCAGTCTTCTCCCCCCTCCCCCTTCCCCCCACACTTCACTATTAATAATTTTGTTGAAAATCTATGAAAGTTTGAGTGTTTAAACGAGAGACAAATGTGAGAAAAGTTTAAATCCAGTCTGAGAAAAGCGTATAATGTGTGTGGCTGAGCGCACATTATTTGAATTTTTGAGATTTCGCGTTTCGTAACTTGAATTTTCTTTCGTATCTAGAGACCAAAATTTACCGTGAAGGCGTTTCGTAACTTGAAATTTTCGTTTGTTGGGTCTTTCGTAAGGTGAGGTACCACTGTACTAGTCTGTGCTCTTATACTTGTTCTGATACAGCTCAAGATCATTCTGAAGATCATTTCTGTCCTGTGAATGTGACTTTTTTAGTATTGATACCTGCTCAAATGAATATCTAGTTTAGATACAAGTTTTAGTATCACTTAAACTTAGACTTGGAATGTGGACAAACTTTATTGATCCATAAGGGAAATTACTTGGACACAGTAGCTCACACATCACACTATAATATCAAAGAGTAAAAAATATGAATGCTAATAATAAATTCTAAATAAGTAGCAAATAACATGGTAAGAGACAGTAAGGCATAATTATATAAAGGTATACGTCAAAATAAATAAAAATATCTCAGCTATACAAGAGGCCATAAGTGCAAAGTTTCACCTCTCAAATAAACCTGTTCATTGTTTTTTTTTTGTTAGAAAGATGTTTCTACACCATACACTAAAATATGTGTATTAAATCGACTCTTGTGATCTTAAATTATGTTAGAACCAATCAAAAACAGACCTGGAGTTGTTTTGTTTCATTCACACATTTTTGAGTAACACTTTATTATTAGTGCCGAGTCTACATCTCCATTGCTCAAAATGCTCTGTTCCACCTTGTGATGTCATAAAGCAGTAGTTTGCAAGTTAACAGCTCCTTTTTACCTTTTTGCAGAGTAGGGATTGGCAATTCCAGGGCTGAAATTAACCAAATTATTCTAGTGATGGTGTATGGAGTTTAAAAAAACAGTGGACACATACATCCAATATAACCACATGACATCATAAGGTGGAGTGTTTGAGAGAAGAACTCTTAATGGTAATTGCCTAAATCTGCAGGTTTGTGTGTTTAACCTGTGTGAATGAAACAAAACACAACTTCAGGTCTGTTTGTGATGAGGAAACAACATGGGCCTCAGTCATAAAACTTTCTTATGAACAAATTTGTAAATTTTGCTTTCACAAAATGTGTAAGTGAAAATGTTCTTCTGGAAGAACAAATCCTAACAATCAGGAGCACTCGTGAGAACAAAAATGCTGCAGTTTTAGAATATTATGACTCTGAAAATGCAACAGAAAATTCTAATTCCCCCATGATTGTAAATTATAGATTTTTGTTTTTTATTTATGATTATTAAATATATTACTATGTGATTCAATAACATTTATGAGGGGTTTTGTAGAGCCTGTGTCTCTTCTACTTTATACAGGCGACAGTGAGCCTGTATAAAGTGAGTGAGTCTGTCCCAGCCCCAGTGCTCTCATATGGGCCTCTGTTACAGCCCTGTGCCTGATCATCACCCCCATCACCCCCCATGACCAGATCATACTCGTATGCACCCCTACCACAGCCCCTCTCCCTCACTATTTAGCCTGGGTCTGAGATGATAAAAGCGCCCACTTATTTCTGACTCAAATATTCCCTCCTTGAGTGTGTTCATGTGAGTTTGGACATATGAAATTGCTGCTGAAGCTGTAAAACAGCCATAGTCTGTTTGCCTGGTTTCCACCAGACCATATCATAAGTGAGATATGGTCTGGGAGCACCTCCTGAATATCTCGTAGTGGAGGTGTGGTTTACGATCGCCAACGGCCGTTTATTGGGCGTTACGAATGTCTATCATTTGGCGTATACGTAGCCCAGAGCCAATCATGTCAGTTGTCAGTTCAAACTATAAGTTTCCGTTTGTCACGTAGTACGCGTCACCGTCTTTCCACCCCTCCCCGCTCTATGATTGGCTCCTAGAATCGGGAGAGCTCACTTGCCATAGTTGCCAGGCTGTGTTTCAGATCGGATCGACCAAAAGCAGCCTGGGATTTCCCAGGTTAGTAGTCTGTAGTCTTAATGTCATAATGCCAAACCCATATTAGCCGTAAATGGAAATTCAGAGGGCGTTTCTAACTAAATCCATATTATGTTTTATGTAAATGACTGTGGAGGTGTTCATAGCTGGATGTTGGTGAATTAGGCGCGTCATTTAAGAAGAAATTTGGGAGCTTAAGAAGGCTTTGTGAATCTGGAGTTCTCTCAGCATCTTCTTTAAGTGGAGGTTACAAACATTTTTTAAGAAAAGAATCATGAATGAGGTCCATTGGCCATGTCTCAGTTGTCTTTCCTCACTTCCTTCTCTTTGATTTCTCGCCTCGATCTTCCATTTTTCAGCTGTCAATCAAATGTGTCATATTTAGTGGTGTCCTAAAGAAAACCATGAAGTGAAGGAGTAAACATGAGGGAGGCCTCAGGAGCAGACATCAGATCAAATATCCTCTCTCCTGCTGAATTCAGGAGAAGAATCAAGGAGAATGAAGCAAGGAAAGAGAAATTAGATGCGGTTATTAAGACATAGATCAGGAAATAGTGTAATATGATTCCTTTAAATGTTGTTTTCATGCCTTTTTCCAATTCAGAAGTTTGCTTCAAAGAAGCAAAGTGTGACAGTCAAATCCAAACCCACTTTACTTATACATTTGATAAACAATATGAATGGTAATAAACAGTTTCCAAAATGCTGCACAGAGACGGGGAACAACAAAAAGCATGAAGTATGAATGCTCAGTTGAATCTTACTAGTCTTATAACCAAAAGAAAAAAAAGTCAAACCAAATAAAAGCAAAAGCATCAGACACAAAAAGAAATACATGAATACATTAAAATAAAGACTAGAGAATAAAAGAGAATAAAACAAGATTAAAACACTCCACTGTGGGGGGAGCTCTGACATTAAAGAGGGACTATTATGCAAAATCAACTTTATGAAGAAGAATGAAGTCTTTATTGTCACTATACAAAGTATAGTGAGATGTTTGGAGCAGCAACAGCAGATGCAGAATAGACACAGTATAGAACAATAGAATGAAATAGATAAAAAATGAGTTCACTTTTTTGAACTTTCTACCACGTTATAACATTGTTCCCTTGCCAAACAGATGCTTGAAAAGGGTTTAGATCAGGCATGTCCGGCATGTTCTATTCCAATTGGATTGAATTGGAATAGAATACTGCCATCTACTGGTCAAGATTATATTGGCGTTGACGCTTCAATTACTCGTTATTTGCATTTGTTTTCAGAAAATCGATCAAATAATAAACTATTCTGATCTGTTCTAATGTGGTTTCCTCATCACAAACAGACCTGGAGTTGTTTCGTTTCACATGAACCCTGCAGATTTGTGCTGTGCTGAATCTGTGCACATACCACATGTGCTGTCATGTGGCATTATAGAAAGAGCTCCACTATGTTTTTAAACTTCATACACTTTCACTAAGATTGGATAATTTAAGACCTGGCACTTCCAGTCTCTACTGAACAAAAGCTAAAAGGTAGCTGTAAACTTTAAAGGTCTCATGACATGGTACTTCTTGATGCTTTTATATGGCTCCTTAATGCTTCCCTAATACTGTAAATGAATCCTTCAAAATCAAGACTCAGTGCATGAGAAAGCCTCATGAAGACAGTCAGAGTCATAAATATGTCTCTGAAACACTTTATTCTGGGCGTTGTTGCTTGAATGCAAATGAGGAGGACAGAGACAGGCCAGTGCAGCGGGTGGGGGTGTGTTTCCTGGATTAGCGGTGCGATGTGCACTGTCACTCACTTCCGTGTTTTAAGAGCGGAGGAAGATATGAGATGCTTTCCATTAAAAAAAACACATTTCCACAGAAAATAAAATGAAACCACTGCTGTTTCAGAGAGAAACACTCTCACGTGTCTCCAGGCAAATAAAAAAACGCATCTCGCATTGTGTAGCTCGTTTGCGGTCCAAACTCTCTGGGCGTGATTTCCAGAGACGGGGGGTGGAAACCTTTCCGCGAGTGTGACGTCAGAAAGTTTCCTTGTTCAGAATCGCCCGTTTGGACTGTCTTTTTTTCAAACACAAAAAGGATCGCAAATGCTCAGTTTACACATTTCACAACTTTTAGCCATGGGGGGGGGGGGCCTAAACCTCAGAAAGTGAAAATTTCATGCCATGGGACCTTTAAAACCACTATATGACATCACAAGGTGGAACAGAGCTTTGGAGATGTAGACAGACAACCCAAAACATGCACCATAGGTACCTCCAGCTTAGGTCCTGACCAAGCCGAAGCAAGAAGATCATGGAGATGGTCCCCGGGCGCCCTAATGTGTGCTGCCCACTGCTCCTAATATATGTATATATATATAGGATGGGTTAAAATGCAGAGAAGAATTTCTCCAGTGTGAGATCAATAAAGTTCACTTCTTCTTCTTCTTCTTCTTCAGATTAATAATAAAGGGTTACTCAAACATGTGTTAATGGAACAAAACACAACTACAGGTGTGTTTCTGGAGAGGTAACAGCACTGCAGCGTGGCTTAAAGCTCACAAGTCCAGACTGTGTCATCTAGGACCTTAGGACCTTATAGAAAATGACTTTTAGACTTTGTGGACATGAGCAGAGCCTCTGACTGCTCTCCTCTCTACTGTTTGGTTTGTGTGCAGAATATCAAGTCGTGCATGGCTGCAGAGCGCACCAAAGGCTTCTGTCATGTGGTGGTGTCTTCAAATCTGCGAGACGGAGTGTCCCACCTGATCCAGGCTGCAGGCCTGGGGGGCATGAACCACAACACTGTCCTCATGGCCTGGCCCGGGACCTGGAAGCAGGCCAATGACCCCCAGTCCTGGAAGAACTTCATAGGTACAAAGACCAGTGAGGCTAGGATCTATGTGGTTGTTGTTGTTTTGTTTGTTTGCTTTTTGCAGATGTCAATATCCAACCAATATTTGCTTTTAAAATCAATAGCAAGGCCCACACATTTATTGTAATATTTAAGTATTAAAGTTAGAAGTAAAGGTCATAAATGAACTTTTCACATATTGATCTGAGACATCGAATAGTTGTTCAAAGAGACAGTTCTGATGCATTGAGGACAAACAGGGAATGACACACACCACTGATGTGTCAATCTGGAGCGTTCTCATTGAAAGAGCTCAGGAAACACAGAGCGTCATGACGAATATTTGAATCAAAGTGTCAATCAAACCTTTGTACATTCAGCTGAGCGAAAAGCGCTGACATCTTCCCTGTCCACAAATGCAAAAAGTGCTTCCTCTGCACATTTTTCACAAACTAAACTGTGTTTTCTATAAAGTCGGCTGACGTACGTCTGTTGGTGTCACCATGTTTTGTTTTGGTTCATTTGGGCACACAAACCGCAGTGCTGCTCTGTGATTGATCTGCCTGTTACCGGGTGAATTAAAACCTTACAGCGGGAGCAAATATAATAAGAGTTTGCAAACTGACAAATATCTAGAGAAGCTTGTTGTGTAAGATCACACAGAGACTGGGGCCACTTGAAAAATATCAGCATTGAATATCACTTTTGGCTGGATAACAACAAATAAAAAATCAATATCATCCGATACTCGAACTGATATATTACCCATCTCTATTTGTTATGTAACTAGAACAAAAGGAGTGCATAAAGTTCTAAAATCAAACCAACTTGAACAGAATATTATACTGGGCAAAATAACTGTTCAAAACAAAAACAAACTAGCATCTTCATCTCACCTGTCTGTCCTCACCTGTCTGTCCTCACCTGTCTGTCCTCACCTGTCTGTCTTCACCTGTCTGTCCTCACCTGTCTGTCTTCACCTGTCTGTCTTCACCTGTCTGTCTTCACCTGTCTGTCTTCACCTGTCTGTCCTCACCTGTCTGTCTTCACCTGTCTGTCCTCACCTGTCTGTCTTCACCTGTCTGTCCTCACCTGTCTGTCCTCACCTGTCTGTCTTCACCTGTCTGTCCTCACCTGTCTGTCCTCACCTGTCTGTCCTCACCTGTCTGTTCTCACCTGTCTGTCTTCACCTGTCTGTCCTCACCTGTCTGTCCTCACCTGTCTGTCTTCACCTGTCTGTCTTCACCTGTCTGTCCTCACCTGTCTGTCCTCACCTGTCTGTCTTCACCTGTCTGTCCTCACCTGTCTGTCCTCACCTGTCTGTCTTCACCTGTCTGTCCTCACCTGTCTGTCCTCACCTGTCTGTCCTCACCTGTCTGTTCTCACCTGTCTGTCTTCACCTGTCTGTCCTCACCTGTCTGTCTTCACCTGTCTGTCCTCACCTGTCTGTCTTCACCTGTCTGTCTTCACCTGTCTGTCCTCACCTGTCTGTCCTCACCTGTCTGTCTTCACCTGTCTGTCCTCACCTGTCTGTCTTCACCTGTCTGTCCTCACCTGTCTGTCCTCACCTGTCTGTCTTCACCTGTCTGTCTTCACCTGTCTGTCCTCACCTGTCTGTCCTCACCTGTCTGTCTTCACCTGTCTGTCTTCACCTGTCTGTCCTCACCTGTCTGTCTTCACCTGTCTGTCCTCACCTGTCTGTCTTCACCTGTCTGTCCTCACCTGTCTGTCTTCACCTGTCTGTCCTCACCTGTCTGTCTTCACCTGTCTGTCTTCACCTGTCTGTCCTCACCTGTCTGTCTTCACCTGTCTGTCCTCACCTGTCTGTCTTCACCTGTCTGTCTTCACCTGTCTGTCCTCACCTGTCTGTCTTCACCTGTCTGTCTTCACCTGTCTGTCCTCACCTGTCTGTCTTCACCTGTCTGTCTTCACCTGTCTGTCCTCACCTGTCTGTCCTCACCTGTCTGTCCTCACCTGTCTGTCTTCACCTGTCTGTCCTCACCTGTCTGTCCTCACCTGTCTGTCTTCACCTGTCTGTCCTCACCTGTCTGTCCTCACCTGTCTGTCTTCACCTGTCTGTCCTCACATGTCTGTCCTCACCTGTCTGTCCTCACCTGTCTGTCTTCACCTGTCTGTCTTCACCTGTCTGTCCTCACCTGTCTGTCTTCACCTGTCTGTCCTCACCTGTCTGTCCTCACCTGTCTGTCCTCACCTGTCTGTCTTCACCTGTCTGTCTTCACCTGTCTGTCCTCACCTGTCTGTCCTCACCTGTCTGTCCTCACCTGTCTGTCTTCACCTGTCTGTCTTCACCTGTCTGTCCTCACCTGTCTGTCCTCACCTGTCTGTCTTCACCTGTCTGTCCTCACCTGTCTGTCCTCACCTGTCTGTCCTCACCTGTCTGTCTTCACCTGTCTGTCCTCACCTGTCTGTCCTCACCTGTCTGTCCTCACCTGTCTGTCTTCACCTGTCTGTCCTCACCTGTCTGTCTTCACCTGTCTGTCCTCACCTGTCTGTCCTCACCTGTCTGTCCTCACCTGTCTGTCCTCACCTGTCGGCTACTGAAGTTTGAGACGTTTCTTCTCGTCATGTTCACACTCATCTGTATTTAACGCACACGGGTCATTAAGACGTATCTCACTAATGTTCATTTAGCATCAGAACTTATTTGATCACATGGAGATGAACTGTTTTAGTGCAGTGACGACAGCCTCACTAACGCTGCCACTTCATGTTAACCTCACAGACAGCGCCACTTTCTGCACCACATCCGCTGTGGTGATAAATGAATAATAAACGAATAATCGGTCCATATATTAGCCTCATCGTTGTAGAAGCCGCAGGGCTCAAACTGTGAGAAAAAAGTAGCAGCTTAAAGTCTGGAAATTACGTTGTATATATATATATATATAATACATCAAGGTATAAAATGTGTATTTCCAGAGACGATTCGTGAGACCACAGCGACACACCACGCTCTGCTGGTGGCCAAGAACGTCGACAGTTTCCCCACAAACCAGGAGCGTCTGGGGGAGGGCACCATTGACGTGTGGTGGGTGGTGCATGATGGAGGCATGCTCATGCTTCTGCCCTTCCTGTTGCGCCAGCACAAGGTCTGCCTCTCACTGCAGTGTGGTAGGATACGAGGAGACAAACTCATGTGTCCTATCTGACGTCTTGTTTCCTGGAGCAGGTTTGGAGGAAGTGTAAGATGCGCATCTTCACAGTGGCCCAGCTGGATGACAACAGCATCCAGATGAAGAAGGACCTGCAGATGTTCCTGTATCACCTGCGGCTGGACGCAGAGGTGGAGGTGGTGGAGATGGTATGTGCTTAAGTGCTAACACTATTTGAAACTTTTAAATGAAAAGCTAAGAACTACAGGACAGCATAGTGGTTAGCACTGTCACCTCATAAAAAGAAACTTGAGATACTGTCTGGAGCATTTCTCCCATATCTGGTGGTCAAATAGATGAAACCGTAACATTATCCTCCTGTTGAGTACCAAGTTCTGGAGCAGGCTTCTAGCTCACAACAAGTTCTAATGTTGATTCTATGTTACTGAAATGTCTCTTCCTCCACAGCACGATAATGACATCTCAGCCTTCACCTATGAGAAAACCCTGGTGATGGAGCAGCGCTCACAGATGCTCAAACAAATGCAACTGTCACGGACTGAGAGAGAGCGAGAGGTACACACACACACACACACACACACATGCTGAGAGAGAGCGAGAGGTACACACACACACACACACACACACACACACACATGCTGAGAGAGAGCGAGAGGTGTACACACACACACACACACACACACATGCTGAGAGAGAGCGAGAGGTACACACACACACACACACACACACACACACATGCTGAGAGAGAGCGAGAGGTACACACACACACACACACACACACACACATGCTGAGAGAGAGCGAGAGGTACACACACACACACACACACACATGCTGAGAGAGCGAGAGGTACACACACACACACACACACACATGCTGAGAGAGAGCGAGAGGTACACACACACACACACACACACACATGCTGAGAGAGAGCGAGAGGTACACACACACACACACATGCTGAGAGAGAGCGAGAGGTACACACACACACACACACACACACACATGCTGAGAGAGAGCGAGAGGTACACACACACACACACACACACACAGATGCTGAGAGAGAGCGAGAGGTACACACACACACACACACACAGATGCTGAGAGAGAGCGAGAGGTACACACACACACACACACACGCTGAGAGAGAGCGAGAGGTACACACACACACACACACACACACACAGATGCTGAGAGAGCGAGAGGTACACACACACACACACACACACATGCTGAGAGAGCGAGAGGTACACACACACACACACACACACGCTGAGAGAGAGCGAGAGGTACACACACACACACACACACACACATGCTGAGAGAGAGCGAGAGGTACACACACACACACACATGCTGAGAGAGAGCGAGAGGTACACACACACACACACATGCTGAGAGAGCGAGAGGTACACACACACACACACACACACACACATGCTGAGAGAGAGCGAGAGGTACACACACACACACACACACATGCTGAGAGAGAGCGAGAGGTACACACACACACACACATGCTGAGAGAGAGCGAGAGGTACACACACACACACACACACACACATGCTGAGAGAGAGCGAGAGGTACACACACACACACACACACACATGCTGAGAGAGAGCGAGAGGTACACACACACACACACATGCTGAGAGAGAGCGAGAGGTACACACACACACACACACACACACACACACATGCTGAGAGAGAGCGAGAGGTACACACACACACACACACACACATGCTGAGAGCGAGAGGTACACACACACACACACACACACATGCTGAGAGAGAGCGAGAGGTACACACACACACACACACATGCTGAGAGAGCGAGGTAAGCACATACACACTGAGAAAGAGGAACGTTCATACATGTATACATACTTACATACAGTGCATACATACTTACATGCATGTACTGGGTTTGACATAGAACTTGTCATAAACAAACTGTTGGGGATGAAATAGATCCTCTTGTCTAAAGGAGCTTCTCAAGCTGCTGCTGGGACTTAGTTTTTTCTTACATGTGTTTAGTCTTGGTTTATATTGGTTTGGATCTTGTTGAGTCCACATTTAGGCCTAGTTGTGTAAAGTTTATAGATTTAGACATACACTGACAAAAGTATTAGGACGATTGTGTATTTCTGATCTTTCATAAATAATGACAAGATGTATTGGTAATGACAACAAATCAATTTATTGATATATTAATGCAAATTTCATCATGTGTAAAGGCAGATTATTGCAAAAATGAGGACTCATCACAGTGTAGGTGTAACTCAGGTCTAAACCAGGACTAGACTAGGACTGTCGTCCTAATACTGTTGTCAGGCAGTGTACATACTGGTACATGTAGCTCATTTTCAGTAGTTCTGTTCATAGTGTAGCTGTAGACTAGCAGTTGTTTCTGTTGATGGTCATAGATAGAGGAAAGTGTCTTGTGTATAAGCAGTGAGTGAGCTAAACAGGCCTCTCCTTGTTGACCTGCAAACGCCTCGGGACCTCAGATTCAAAGTATCACAGATGAGTCTCGTAGCTCCATCCGGAGGAAGCACCAGGTGGCAGCAGAGAGCTCCAGCCAGAGCCGGCACTCCTCTACTGCAGACGACAACCAGGAGGATGAGGTAGAGCGGAACATCTCCCTCAGTCACTCAGATCTCTCAATGACCCATGTACATGTCCACTGTCAGAGGAAGTGTATCTAAAGCCCATGTCCACTGCACCGTTTTGGTCATTTGTCATAAGCCAACTCAAAGAGTCTGGTATTTTGGAATATTTGCTGTGGAGTGAGCCCTCCTCTCACTGCGTCTAAAAACGATCTCAGTCAAACATGTGACCAATAGTAAATACTAATGCTCCGTCAGAATAACAGCAGAAGAGCCATGAACAGGACCCTCTCTCCCCTTTCGTCTTTCAGTTACTTTTACAAACGCAACGTGCATGTAGCATTAGCCTTAACGGCTACAACTTTGATGACTTTACCACATGACAAGACTGACTGAAGGTGTGCGCCGTGTGACGCAGTGTGCGCCGTGACAGTGTGCGCCGTGTGACACAGTGTGCGCCGTGACAGTGTGCGCCGTGTGACGCAGTGTGCGCCGTGACAGTGTGCGCCGTGTGACACAGTGTGCGCCGTGACTCAGTGTGCGCCGTGACAGTGCGCGCCGTGACACAGTGTGCGCCGTGTGACGCAGTGTGCGCCGTGTGACGCAGTGTGCGCCGTGTGACGCAGTGTGCGCCGTGTGACGCAGTGTGCGCCGTGACACAGTGTGCGCCGTGTGACACATTGTGCGCCGTGTGACACACAGTGTGCGCCGTGTGACACACAGTGTGCGCCGTGTGACACACAGTGTGCGCCGTGTGACGCAGTGCGCGCCGTGTGACGCAGTGCGCGCCGTGTGACGCAGTGCGCGCCGTGTGACGCAGTGCGCGCCGTGTGACGCAGTGCGCGCCGTGTGACGCAGTGTGCGCTGTGACACAGTGTGCATTTGTGCTGTCGTACCATTTAAACTCATGTTGTGTAGTGTGACATCCAAACGTCTTATGAGACGAAAACAGTTGTGCAGTGAACACCGGGCTTAAGAGAATACTGCTCCTTCAGTATGTTTGTGTCATTCCTCAGTCGTCCAGGTAGGATCCAGAGCAAAAGAGAAATTCAATTCTGTCAGTTAGACACTAGTTTTTGATTGAAGATGCTTCGGGGCTCATCCAAGCTGCTTCTTCAGTTCTGGTCAGACGCTGGTGGACACTGCTTATATCTGCCTGAAGACAGAGGAAGAGAGTCGTATTAGCTTAATTATTCAGGCCCCTGATTGGGTGTTTTCCCACCTCTGAGCATACAGGAAATCACTATTGTCTTTATTTTGATTTAGGTCTGAGGATGGAGTTGTAAATAGGAGAAATTAAGTCTGAGCCCTCCATTTCTATTCAAAGATAGATTGTCTTTTTCAACAAACAAAGCCTCTTGAACTCCCCTTTAAAAGCAGTTCTTTTCTCTGGCTAAGATCTGTACCTCACTGTTCTCAGTGGCTTTGCGATGGAGATCTCAATCTCAAAGCCACAACTCCATCCTCAGACCTAAATCAAAACAAAGAAGACAAGAGTGATGGCCTGGTCAGACTTGGGCTACGTCTACACGACGACCGCTCCTGGATTTTTTTTTTATGTGGGTTGAAAAAAATTTGCATCCACACACATCGGCAAAATGTGACAAAAACTGACAAAACACGTCCAGACAAAAACTGAGCGCTGAGTGAAAATGATGTAATACAAACGCCACACCGATATGTGGCGCTGTAAACAGGAAACGGCCAGAGCCACCGGAAACACAACACTACAAAGAGCGCATGCACATAAAGTCCTTTCCCTTCTGGTCACGTGATGATGATGCGACGTCATTGTTTTGCTGCGTTTTGCTCGTCCACACAACGCAACCCCGGTGTCTGGAACCCGTCTTCAAAAAACACTGTTTTCGCCCACCCAAAATGCCGCCGCCGTGTGGACGAAAGGCCATAACGAATAAAAACTTCTACCAAAAAACGTTGTCATTTGGACGGGCCCTCAGAGGCACGAGAGCACCCATCCAGGGTCCTTAATGATGATGCTAACACTTAGTGTACTTAGTGTAGTTCAATAGATCAAACTAAGAAACAGAAACTTGGTGTGTTTAGTTTCACAGTAGTTTTAGTGTAGTTCGCTCCTCCTCCAGTGTCCAGCAGCGTCTGACCAGAACTGAAGAAGCAGCTTGGATGAGCTTGGAAACATCTTCGATGAAACATTTTTGTCCAGTTGACAGAATTTAATTGTTCTACTCCATCAATATATTGATTTTACTGTGAACAGTTGTGTTACTGTGTTACTGTTTTATTATTATTACTTATTTTATTATTACTTATTTTACATATTTTATTCCATTCTTGCTGCATGCACTTTTCTTTCTTGTTCAAACTGTCCCTACCCGGAGCTACTGTGGCAAGTAAATTTGTCCTGTGTGAGATGAATAAATTCTTATCTTATCAGAAAGTATATGACTTCTCGTACAGCCTCCAGTGCTGTTCTTTCACCTGTTTCACCAGTTTTATTAGGGCTGTGCTTTGCCTCTAATCTGGTGATACAGAATGTTCTGGTTCACAGTATCTGTATGCAACAATAAACCGATACACCTATAATGTTATTCTGCTATCAGAGGATCAATATCAGTATCTTAACTCAGAATATTGCAATATTTGTCACATCCCTGTAGTTTTGACAGGACTGAAAACTCGCAGTAGCTGCAGTAACAGTACAACATGTGCTACCACACACCTCCTCCTCACTCCCTCTGAAGGACACACCAGACTCCTCACTCCCTCTGAAGGACACACACCAGACTCCTCACTCCCTCTGAAGGACACACCACCTCCTCACTCCCTCTGAAGGACACACACCAGACTCCTCACTCCCTCTGAAGGACACACCTCCTCCTCACTCCCTCTGAAGGACACACCACCTCCTCACTCCCTCTGAAGGACACACCTCCTCCTCACTCCCTCTGAAGGACACACCACCTCCTCACTCCCTCTGAAGGACACACCTCCTCCTCACTCCCTCTGAAGGACACACCGGACTCCTCACTCCCTCTGAAGGACACACCTCCTCCTCACTCCCTCTGAAGGACACACCGGACTCCTCACTCCCTCTGAAGGACACACCTCCTCCTCACTCCCTCTGAAGGACACACCGGACTCCTCACTCCCTCTGAAGGACACACCTCCTCCTCACTCCCTCTGAAGGACACACACCTCCTCCTCACTCCCTCTGAAGGACACACCAGACTCCTCACTCCCTCTGAAGGACACACCTCCTCCTCACTCCCTCTGAAGGACACACCAGACTCCTCACTCCCTCTGAAGGACACACCAGACTCCTCACTCCCTCTGAAGGACACACCAGACTCCCCACTCCCTCTGAAGGACACACCAGACTCCTCACTCCCTTTGAAGGACACACCAGACTCCTCACTCCCTCTGAAGGACACACCAGACTCCTCACTCCCTCTGAAGGACACACCAGACTCCTCACTCCCTCTGAAGGACACGCACCAGACTCCTCACTCCCTCTGAAGGACACACCAGACTCCTCACTCCCTCTGAAGGACACACCAGACTCCTCACTCCCTCTGAAGGACACACCAGAGTCCTCACTCCCTCTGAAGGACACACCAGACTCCTCACTCCCTCTGAAGGACACACCAGACTCCTCACTCCCTCTGAAGGACACACCAGACTCCTCACTCCCTCTGAAGGACACACCAGACTCCTCACTCCCTCTGAAGGACACACACCAGACTCCTCACTCCCTCCTCAGACCTCCTCCTCACACCTCCTCCTCACACCTCCTCCTCACACCACCTCCTCAGACCTCCTCCTCACACCTCCTCCTCAGACCTCCTCCTCACACCACCTCCTCAGACCTCCTCCTCAGACCTCCTCCTCACACCTCCTCCTCAGACCTCTTCCTCACACCTCCTCCTCACCCCACCTCCTCAGACCTCCTCCTCACACCACCTCCTCACACCTCCTCCTTAGACCTCCTCCTCAGACCTCCTCCTCAGACCTCCTCCTCACACCTCTTCCTCACACCTCCTCCTCACACCACCTCCTCACGCACACTTGTACCTGTGCATGTGTTTGCACAGCTCCACCTCCTGAAGACCACTTTGTCTAGATCAGACCAACTCCACATTTATGTGTTTGTGTTTTTATCTCTACATGTTCATAGTAGACTCGTGTGTAGACTCATAGTCTCCACACACAGTCCTGCCTCCTCCTGCCTCCTCCTGCCTCCTCCTGCCTCCTCCTGTGCCCTGCTGCTGCTTCAGGGAGGCACATGCATGTTGTACCTGTGCATGGCCTGTGCTCTCACCTGTGCTACAGTACAGTTTATCTGTGTTCAGTGTGTCTGTTGAAAGACACTTCATATTTGTAACCTGTTTCTGTGTTGGTTTATCATTTATTTATTTAGTTTGAGTATTTTTGTCTTTATGACAGAATCATGATTTAAGTTGGCCTTTTCTTTAAAAAAGAGAGGGGAAAAAAAGAGAAAAGTAGTATTGAAGTTGACAGATAAGCACTGGCTATACACAGTTATGTATTTATTAAAATAACTGTATGCTCACAGAATATCAAGGATTTTCTATATTTAAGTTTCAGATGTGTCTTTGGAGCATATACATGTACATATCCCTTTAAAGTGCCGCTAGTCTGTGATCTTTACCCATTCTCCATTTACCCCTTAGGCCCAGCTGATCCACGACAGAAACACGGCGTCGCACACGGCGGTTAACGACAAGGCAGACGCTGCTCCGGAGCACGTGCACATGACCTGGACCAAAGACAAGCTGTTCACTGAGAGGAGACATCGCGAGTGCAACGCCAACGTGGTCGTGAGGGACCTGTTCAACATGAAACCGTACGAGCACTGAGATACTATACAGTACTACTATACCGACTGTGTACTTACACTATACTCACACTGAAATACTATACAGTACTACACTGACTGTGTACTTACACTATACTCACACTGAAATACTATACAGTACTACTATACTGACTATACTTACACTGAAATACTATACAGTACTACTATACCGACTGTATACTCACACTGAAATACTATACAGTACTACTATACTGACTGTGTACTTACACTATACTCACACTGAAATACTATACTACTACACTGACTGTGTACTTACACTATACTCACACTGAAATACTATACAGTACTACTATACTGACTGTGTACTTACACTATACTCACACTGAAATACTATACTACTACACTGACTGTGTACTTACACTATACTCACACTGTCAGTCAGCATTAGTGCAGCACAGTTTTGGTGTCCCGTATTGAGCCGTGCATGTGAAGGTCAGAAGGTCAGCGTGGTATAACACAGGACCTTTCCTGGAAGTCTAGACGGGTTTCAAGTGATATAAAATTGTGACTATGGATGGGCATAATTAATCGATTAACCGATAATTGATCTTTAAGAATTTCACCGAGCAAGTTCATTTTCGTCGACAAACCGATTAAAAAAAAAAACAAAAACAAAAAAACAGTCGCCTCAGTTGGCGCGCCTCAGTTGATATATGCGAGCTTCCGTAGGTAAATTGCCAAAACATGAAGAGGTCGCGGCGAAGTGTTGTGTGGGACCACTTTAATTTAGAAAATGACCAAGCGCACTGCAAGCACTGCAATGCAGCATACAAATATACCTCATCGACAACACAAATGATTTATCATTTGAACACCGCGCATCCAAGTCTGGTAAAAGAAGGTGGCGGCGGTTCATCATCTCTATCACAGGCTAGCCTGGACTCTGCGCTAGCACGGACCAGGAGGAGCTGCAGAGAAGGTCACCGAACTGATAGCGAAGATGATCGAAACAGACATGCTCCCCATCAGTGCCGTGGAGGGCAAAGGTTTTCACGACTTAATAAAATATTGCTGCAGATACGGCTGGGTTGTGTGGAGGAGGTAGGACAGAGACAGCGGGCTAGCAGCGGTTAGCTCGGATCCCAAAGCGGCTAACTCCGAGCGCGCTAGCAGAGGCTGCAGGATGCGTGTCGCCTCGCTTTAATCCACCTCTACGCATGTTGATTTGCAGATTTACTTTCCCGTGGAGAAGCGCCTGTTCCCACAGCCTCGGCAGACGTAGTAAAAGCGACACACATGAGTGAATGGTTGTTGTCTTTTTAATACAAAATATGTTAATGATTAACCGATTATTACTCATTAATTCTCCCGACGATCGACAAAGAAAAGTTCATCGTATGCCGATCCCTAATTGTGACAAAGTAATTAACATCAATTAAAATAAATCAAATCAAAAGTCAAAAGTTCTCAAAATGGCGCCCATATCGTCAAAAGTGATGTTGTTGAAACTCCTGAGTTAGTTAGGAATAATTAGCACACACAGCAGCCCGGTGACCTTTGACCCTCTGAAATGCAGGATATCTGTGTACGAGTTTCTCAGTTTGTATTTCAGTCCAAACAAATGATCAATCCAGTTACAGACTCTACATGAGACCGGTGCATGGAGTGTGCACTCTGGCTGTGTTAGTGCACGTGTGGACCTGTCTGCCCCTGTCTGCCCCTGTCTGCCCCTGTCTGCCCCTGTCTGCCCCTGCCCTGTCCACCACACTCCCAATCATCACTGGATACACTAAAGAGTGACTCATATTTATGCCGTCTTGTCTAAACGTGTCTAAATTCATGTCCCAAGATGTGGACATGTGAAATGTGTTTGTTTGATTCTATTATGTTATTATTATTTCACATTACAGTGAAGTGAAACACTTAATCCATGCAGTTTTAATACTATGTACTAATATATATTGTACTATCAATTTAAATGGACCGATTCATGAAAAACTTAAAGCTGCACTATGGGACTTTTCCAGTGCCGAACCTGCTTGTTTCCATGGAGATGTGGTTGTTTTGCCTATAATGTCCCACAGACCACCTGTTTAGCTCGAGTTTAATTACAAGGACATGGATAAGTATAATGCCATAGTGTGGAACATTCCAGGCAAAGCAGAAACCCCTCCATGCAGATGATCAGGCTGTGGACTCTTCACAAGAAAAGTTACACTGTGAACTTTAAATGGACCCTATTGTGTCCTGATCTGTTCTAATGTCGTTTCCTCATCTCAAACATGTGTAACACACAAACCTGCAGATTTAATCTTCTCTCAAATGGAAAACTCTGTTAAACCTTATGATGCCATGTGTTAATACAGGAAGTGCTCTACTGTGTTTTTAAACTCCATACATCTTCACTAGAATCATTTCAGCTGTTCATTTAAAAACTCCCACAACATCACAAGGAGCATTTGGAACTTTGGAGATGTAGACAAACTAATAAAGGGTTACTCATGTGTGAATGAAACAAACAATACTCCAGGAGGAGGGAACAGCGTTAGAACATTAGAACAGCATTAGAACATTAGAACAGCGTTAGAACAGCGTTAGAACATTAGAACAGCGTTAGAACATTAGAACAGCGTTAGAACATTAGAACAGCGTTAGAACATTAGAACAGCGTTAGAACATTAGAACAGCGTTAGAACATTAGAACAGCGTTAGAACATTAGAACAGCGTTAGAACATGACTTAAAGATTACGAGAGTCACTTTTGAGTAATATAGGACCTTTTAAACTATGGGACAAAAACAATCGTCCATAGAAAAAGAAGAGCACAACTACAACTATGCTGACATCTGTTATAGCAGGAACGTGAGCTGTACCAGCTCCACACACTGTGACTGTACGGGGAGGGGTACTGTAGTGGGGCAGTGGGGCAGGGGGTGAGTGGAGCAGGGGGGCAGGGGGTGAGTGGGGCAGGGGGCATGAGGGCTGGAGCTGGTTGTAGCACTAAGGCTGTTTGTTCTGTCCTGTTTCTTGTTGCAGAGAGTGGGAGAGCCTGTAAGTCATCCTCTTTATCTAATGTCGTCTCCTCATGTTTATGTGTGTGCAGCTCCACAGTGACCCCCACGAGGGCCCCCACCCACAGCACTTCACTGTGCAGCACTGTAACAGCATGAGGATAGGGGAGGAATAGCTTGGTAAATTAAGCCATCATTTAAAAAAATTATATTTATGCCAGTGTCCTGCCAATAGGATTAATCCTTAAATTGAACCCACTATGAAACTGTAAATGAGTCCGTGAAAAGGCGGCACACTGCACGTGTCCCTTATAATCAAAAATGTGATTTTAATACTTTTGACAACCCTAACCCAAGTTACTTTGCTATTTCCATCTTACTACCGTGTAGGGTGACCAGACCTCCCCAATCATCTGGGACAGTCCTGAAATCTCAGCTTGTCCAGAACACGAATCAGCCCTAAATGTCCTGAATGTTACACTGAAACAGAATACTGAGTAGTTACATTCTGATAAACATTAAAAACTGCTGCTGATGGGCCGCACACAGCCCCTGACCTGGCTACAATTTATTTAGTTTATGTTTTATGTTCTATAATTAGGTGCAGATATGCACTGATGATGAGATCATTTTCACTCATACGACAGGTATACCTGGTATATTCTGGTGCACCAGAACCCCAACACACCAGTGCAGGCCCCAAGTCCTAAATCCTAATCCTAAATCCTAATCCTAAATCCTAAATCGTAAGTGATGAAATGAAAGCGTGTCCACAATGACATTTTGAATTCATAATTATTATGTTGTTTTCTTGGGGCAGAAATATTAATGAAAAACCTGATCTTTGAATAAAAATATGTTTGTGACAGTTTTTAAAACACTGTCCCCGATCTCATGTGGTCACCGTACCACCAATGTGCACACAAGTCATTTTGAACATCGGCCATGTCAAATTCTAAGATTTCTGATAAAGCAGAATGTGTCATGTTATTAGTTTCCCTGTGGCACATTTGCTCTTGTAATGTTGAATAATTGTAATAACCGTATGAAATGCTGTGTACGGTGGGGTGTAACTGTGGAGCTGCAGATGTCCACGCTTTGCTGCTTTTATCTGCTGTAGCACACTACCTCACACCTGATCTGTGTGTCACTCTGAGTCCTGTACATGATCATGAACAATCTGAAAGAGATCACAAAACACACAAAACACACGACGCCATCATCAATTTGAATCTGAGAAATCCAACTTTAGTTCCCGATCCACAAATGCACAAAGCGCTGATCTTCTAAACATTAATCTCATGAGTTTGTGAACTCACAAATATGAGGAGAATCCTGCTGTGCAGGGGTGATACTGCACACACTTTCAAATAGAACTATGGTTCTATGAACTGTGGACGAGCACCAGAGGCAGTGCTGAATGTTCCTCATGATTCAGTGTTTTCAGCCCTGCCTCTGGCTGTCAGGGAGGAAACAGAAACAACTTTAAATCAAATGAAGATCAGATCATGTGACCAGAGCTCTACACACAGGACATGTTACAGGAACTTCACTTTCCTATTGGCTCAAAGAAAAGCAGAGTTTTGTGTGGCTTTTTGTGTCTTTCCCTTTTGTACTAACCTGAGCAGAAGAGACAACATTTCACCTGGCACTTTCTCACACAGATTTTCTAATCATCATAAAAAGAAAAATGTGCATTCTTTGTTTGCTATGAACTGAGAAGGCTGTAGTACATGTTACTACTATAATGAAGGCTGTAGTACATGTTACTACTATAATGAAGGCTGTAGTACATGTTACTACTATAATGAAGGCTGTAGTACATGTTACTACTATAATGAAGGCTGTAGTACATGTTACTACTATAATGAAGGCTGTAGTACATGTTACTACTATAATGAAGGCTGTAGTACATGTTACTACTATAATGAAGGCTGTAGTACAGGCTGTAGTACATGTTACTACTATAATGAAGGCTGTAGTACATGTTACTACTATAATGAAGGCTGTAGTACAGGCTGTAGTACATGTTACTACTATAATGAAGGCTGTAGTACATGTTACTACTATAATGAAGGCTGTAGTACATGTTACTACTATAATGAAGGCTGTAGTACATGTTACTACTATAATGATGTCTCTTTGCCAGATTTTCTGTTCAGCTCCAAAATGACCGTCATGTGCTGAGCCTTATTCACTGTGAAACAGTTTGTGTAGATGTGAACCAAGAGGGTGAAAGTTTCAAATAACTCTAAAATAATGTTTGTAACAGTGAATAAGGCTCAGACACAGTTCTCTCTCCTCTGTACCTGTGCCCTGACTCTGCGTCTCCATAGAAACCAGTCCAATGTGCGGCGCATGCACACGGCCGTCAAACTGAACGAGGTGGTGGTCAACAAGTCCCAAGGAGCTCACCTGGTGCTGCTCAACATGCCAGGCCCCCCCAGGAACCGCGGAGGGGACGAGAACTGTATCCTTGAATGAACTCACACTGTGTGAATGACCATTAGGGGGCAGTAAAGGCACAGCCTGTGTCACTGTACATGAGGAAGACTCTGTACATTCATATACATTATCCCTGTACATATGTTCTCAGTGGTCATGTGTAATGTGACAAAAAGTATAAAACATTTCCCTGTTACCCAGTGTGATTGTTCCTGACTCGCCTGCTCAGACATGGAGTTCCTGGAGGTTCTTCTGGAAGGTCTGAACCGTGTGCTGCTGGTGCGAGGAGGAGGCCGCGAAGTCATCACCATCTACTCCTAAACCACACCCCCACCCGCTCACACGGGCCGTTCACGTGGAAACCGCTCCACCTGCGGACAGGGGCTGGGGGCGGGGTTTGTCTGGAGGCGGGACCACTCTTGTGATTGGCACACGGACCTCTTTCAGGGCATTGGGTGCGTCCTGGCCGGGCCTTTGCTCCCCGCACGCCGCTGTAGAGCCTAGAGACACTTTATACTTTTCATTCATGGTTCATTCAATGTTCAATGTTTTCTCCTCGTGTGTTTTTGTTCTAACTGTTGGAGGAAGCCAGAAGAAGCCTGTGAGCTGGACTGTTGGAGACACTAAACATTCACTTTAGATGTCTACGTTTATGGAAGCTGTAATTTCAATTTGTGTACATTTAAGATGGTTCCAGTTTAGCCCAGAACACAATATATAGAGAGTTGTTAAGCCATGATGTCACTTCCAGGTCACAGATCCATGAGCCTGTTCACTTTAAACCACAAACCTCTGTAACGTTTTGAATCAGCTGACGGGCCTGGAAGCAACATCACATTTACGCTATAGATTTATTCAGTTTGAAAACATACAGAAGCACAATGATGGTACTATATTTGAAGTATCATTTATAAACTGTCATTTATCATATGGAAAAATAGCCATATCGTAGCTTTTAATACGCGCCTCATGTCGCTCGCGCTCTTTAGACTTTTTAAATGAACTAGTGTATCACACGTCAGAGATGGTGTGGTGATATTCGAAAACACATTTAGCATCATTTATTTTACTATTCTCACCCAAAAAATGTAAAACGAAAAAATGTGCACTGAATTTTGGTCTTTTATTTGTGTTGGAGTTTGGAGTCACTTTGAAGAAGACACTGTTATAGCATCACTTCACTTGATTTTAATCAGTTTGATTTTATCACTTTAATCATAGGCTTTTATTTTGTAGGAAAAACGTGCCAAAAGGAAACTGTGGGCGTAGTGTTCCCGTGCAGCTGAACGCAAAACTTACCCATGACAATCATTAAGTTATTAGAGGGACACCAGTGCACTTTGTGTGGGCCCGGGGGAACAAGGGACGAGGGGAGATCAGGTGTACCTCCACAGTTTGTCACAGTGGTGTCGTCTAAAGTGTCGTCTAAAGTGTCGTCTGTGTCGTGTTCATTTCCTGTTTATTGGTTTATTTTTGTGACTGTATTTCTGAGTTCTGTTTCAACAAGCACGTTTACAGCTGTTGTAAGAAGGTTTTCACTACTCAGATTTCATGATTAGTGGTAGATTCACTTAAACAGTTAAAGCCCCAGTATGTAACTTTTTAGCCAAAGTGTACACTAAAAGCTTTTTTCATTTTGGTTGTTTATATCACCAAAAAGGCAGAAAAACATGTGTGTTACTGTCGGCAGGCCCACATCTCCATAAACCTGAGTGGTATTTGGAGTAGGGGCTGTATATAGTCTGCCCCAGGGCAGCTGTGGCTACAATAGCAGCTCACCAAGTGTGGAGTGAATGAGTATTGATCTGTAAAGCGCTTTGGGGGTCTTGAAAGGTGCTTTATAATAATAATAATGTAATGATGAATGAATAATGCCTGACAGTACGGCATGTTCTGTGTGCTTCAGGTCGTACGGGTAACGTTCCACCTACACAAAGTTTCATACTGTGGCTTTAACCTGTAACTAGCTTCATTAGATCCATAAACATGTGTAATTCAAACACTGAATTCAAAATGACATATTTCCTGTGATGTGACCTGAGGAGGGAAAGAAGCTGCTGCAGCTTCTGTTATGATTTATGAATAAAAAAAGTCGACTCTAAAATCCAAACTTCTACAAATGAAATCAAATGTGACGAGATTATCCACAAATGTGGAGTGCTTCTGTGTTGTATCGTTTCAGCTCAAGTAAAAGCGTCTGATGAGTCACTGTCACTTTGTCCATCTGTGACTCATGTCTTTTCTATTGCAGCCTCAGGAGGGCGCTGTGGGGCTGCCCAGGGCAGCTCGGAGCACAGTCTGTGGTCATCTCTTCAGTACTATGTCCATACAGGGTGTGAGGATATGACCAGTGCTGCCCCCAGGTTCTTACACCTCATATTTACCCATGAGGATTCATTCTGAACCTCATCTCTCGCCGTCATTACGAGCTAGAGCCTGATACACATACACTATATTACCAAAAGTATTCGCTCACCTGCCTTGACTCATACTATGAACTGAAGTGCCATCCCATTCCTAACCCATAGAGTTCAATATGATGTCGGTCCACCTTTTGCAGCTATTACAGCTTCAACTTTTCTGGGAAGACTGTCCACAAGGTTGAGGAGAATGTTTATAGGAATTTTTGACCATTCTTCCAAAAGCGCATTGGTGAGGTCACACACTGATGTTGGTCGAGAAGGCCTGGCTCTCAGTCTCCGCTCTAATTCATCCCAAAGGTGTTCTATCGGGTTCAGGTCAGGACTCTGTGCAGGCCAGTCAAGTTCATCCACACCAAACTCCGTCATCCATGTCTTTATGGACCTTGCTTTGTGCACTGGTGCACAGTCATGTTGGAAGAGGAAGGGGCCCGCTCCAAACTGTTCCCACAAGGTTGGGAGCATGGAATTGTCCAAAATGTTTTGGTATCCTGAAGCATTCAAAGTTCCTTTCACTAGAACTAAGGGGCCAAGCCCAGCTCCTGAAAAACAACCCCACACCATAATTCCTCCTCCACCAATGAATGGGTGAGCGAATATTTTTGGTAATATAGTGTATGTTAAAGGTGCACTGTGTAACTTTTCTGACTGAGGGTCCGCCACCTGCTTGTCTCCATGGAAATGCCTTGAATGTTCTACAGTACGGAAATAAATTGTAGAGAAGCAAGTCTGCACATGGTCATAATTTATGTTTTTAAAGGTATTTTTGAGCTATTAAACACTTGTAATTGAAGTGGGTTTAATGCCATACTGTGGAACATTTCAGGCAAAGAAATAACATCCCCATGGAGAAAAAGCCAAGCAGCCAGACCATCTGAGAAGTTACATAGTGCACCTTTAATAATAATGATAGTGCACTGGCTGTAGGATTTCTACAGCCAGCCAGAGCTGCCCTGGGGCAGACTGACAGAATCTGCCAGTCTGCACCATCAGCCCCAGTACTTGGGCTCACACTGCTGACATACCAGGGTAAAGTGTCTTTCCTGTGGGCACAACGACAGAGCTCAGGTCACTGGTGCTGGTCACTGTGCAGGAAAATGACCCGTAAACCGGCCAAAACAAAACACCGAAATTCTCCCTCCCCAATCGAACTCGTTCTGTTTTTGATTTCACTTTTAAATCATGATGAACATGAACACCGTGTCTCCCTCTGAGGACTGAGGAGTCAAATATGGCCCAGGTTTCTACACTTTTACATGTTTGTTTTGAACTCTACCTCACACGTGTCACTGGGGCTCAGCCAATCACAATGTTCCATTTTGTTCCATTAGGAAGTGTAGGAGGAGGCGGGGCTAATGCTCTGTAGGCGGAGTCAGGTGGTGTTATGGTGGTGTAGGTGGTTATGTGTGAATGAATGTACTAACTTTAATATTGTTATCCAAATATGAGCAAGTAAGGTTTAAAAAAAGTTATTGTTGTAAAATAATGATTAATTGTTCAAAAATTACAAAAAAAATATCTAATTGAAAAATAAATCAATAAAATGATAAAACCTTAAACATTTTTTTTTACATAAATATAAGTAAATTCACATAAATAAGTGAATTCACATGAACAAACTATTTTATACTCTTTCACTTGATTCTACAAAATGTATATTTTTTAAAATCAATAAAATTCCAATCAAGATTTTTTTTTTAAGTAAATCTGTGAAGCTCACTGCATAATAACTACACTTTAATTAACCTTAAAGAATGAATAGAGAATTCGTAATGAACAAATGTGTGTTTAGAATGACTCAAGCCAGTCTTAGCAACTACTTAAAGCTACACTATGTAACTTTCTGCTAGTCCATCCATCCATTTTCTTCCGCTTATCCGGGGCCGGGTCGCGGGGGCAACAGTCTAAGGAGGAACGCCCAGACTTCCTTCACCCCGGACACTTCCTCCAGCTCCTCCGGGGGGACCCCAAGGCGTTCCCAGGCCAGCCGGGAGACATAGTCCCTCCAGCGTGTCCTGGGTCTTCCCTGGGGCTTCCTCCCGGTGGGACATGCCCGGAACACCTCCCTGGGGAGGCGTCCGAAACAGATGCCCGAGCCACCTCAGCTGCTTCTCTCAACGTGGAGAAGCAGCGGCTCTACTCCGAGCTCCTTCCGTGTGACTGAGCTCCTCACCCTATCTCTAAGGGAGCGCCCAGCCACTCTACGGAGGAAACTCATTTCGGCCGCTTGTATCGGCGATCTCGTCCTTTCAGTCATTACCCAGAGCTCATGACCATAGGTGAGGGGAGGAACGTAGATTGACCGGTAAATCGAGAGCTTTGCCTTTCGGCTCAGCTCCCTCTTCACAACGGTCTGGTACAGCGCCCGCATCACTGCCGACGCTGCACCGATCCGCCTGTCAATCTCATGCTCCATCCTCCCCTCACTCGTGAACAAGACCCCGAGATACTTGAACTCCTCCACCTGAGGCAAGGACTCTCCACCCACCCAGAGAGGGCAAACCACCTTTTTCCGGTCGAGAACCATGGCCTCGGATTTGGAGGAGCTGATTTTCATCCCAGCCGCTTCACACTCGGCTGCGAACCGCCCCAGTGCACATTGGAGGTCCCGGTTTGATGAAGCCATCAGGACAATGAGATCCTGTGGTTCCCAAACCGGATCCCCTCCGGCCCCTGACTGCGCAGAGAAATTCTGTCCATAAATATAATGAACAGAACCGGTGACAAAGGGCAGCCCTGGCGGAGTCCAACATGCACCGGAAACCGGTCCGACTTACTACCGGCAATGCGAACACGGCTCCTGCTCCGGTCATACAGGGACCGAACAGCCCTTAACAAAGGGCCCCGAACCCCGTACTCCCAGAGCACTCTCCACAGGACCCCACGAGGGACACGGTCGATCTTCTCCAGATCCACAAAGCACATGTGGACTGGTTGGGCAAACTCCCATGCACCCTCGAG
>JAVJIX010000263.1:802500-837500 GCA_036785185.1 Paratrypauchen microcephalus
TCACCTCCTCCATCACCTCCTCCTTCACCGTGTGGTCTGGAGCCTCCTCCAGGGACAAACACAGACTGCAGTGTGTTGTGCGCTCTGCTGAGAAGGTGGTTGGTTGCAGCCTTCCATCTCTGCAGGACCTGTTCACCTCCAGGACACGGACACGTGCAGGTCCGACTGCATCTGACCCTTCTCACCCTGGACATGGACTTTTGGACCTGCTCCCCTCAGGCAGGAGGCTACAGAACCTCTCGCCATAAAAACAAAGCTTCTTCCCCTCTGCTGTTGGACTCTTGAATAATAATAACACCAGGACTGTTCCCACCCCCCACCCCCCCGCTCTGTGTCAGTCACATGACCCCACCCCCCGCTCTGTGTGAGTCACATGACCCCACCCCCCGCTCTGTGTCAGTCACATGACCCCCCCCGCTCTGTGTCAGTCACATGACCCCGCCCCCCCCGCTCTGTGTCAGTCACATGACCCCACCCCCCCCGCTCTGTGTCAGTCACATGACCCCCCCCCCGCTCTGTGTCAGTCACATGACCCCGCCCCCCGCTCTGTGTCAGTCACATGACCCCCCCGCTCTGTGTCAGTCACATGACCCCGCCCCCCGCTCTGTGTCAGTCACATGACCCTGTGCTGATCATTACCTGCACCTTATATTATGTTATATTCTTGTATTCTTGTAAATTTGTAAATTTAAGTTTTCTACTTTATTTTATTTTATTCGGCTCCAAGCACCGAAGCAATTTCCTAATGTTGTGAACATGTTCGAACATATGGCAATAAAACCTTTCTGATTCTGATTCTGATTTAGTCTCCAGACTGGAACCTCTTGTGAACCTCATCCATTTAGACCAAACCGGGTTCATCAAAAGTCGCCTCTGATAATGTGCACCTCCTGCTGCACATTATTGAACACACCCCCCAACTCTGCTGCCCTTTCCCTGGACGCAGAGAAGACCTTCAACCTCCTTGAGTGGCATTTTTTTATGCTCTGTGCTCCATCATATTGGCTTTGGATCTCAGTGATTAAATTCTTGTATTCAAATCCAGCGGCAGTGGTCCTCAGAGGAAAGACCTTCTCTAAACCCTTTAATGTAGCGTGCAGCTCACCTCAGGGTTGCCCCCTGTCCCCTGTGCTGTTCACACTCAGCCTGGACCCTGCTGCAGTGTCAGTCAGCTGAACATAAACCCATTTCCATCTTCAACACTTTTATATCTCTTCATGACATTACTTTATATAGACGATATCTCTCAGTCCCTCCCACACCTCCTCAGCCTATTCTCCTCCCACTAAACTCAACTCAGGACACTCACATTCAACATATACCAACAGTACAGCATTTTAAATATCCTGGAGTTGATGTATCCAGTTACAGAAATTGTTGAGCATAATTACAAGAGGTTTGCAAAGGAAGTTCACAGCGATGTAGAAAAATGGTGCCCTCTCTCACCGTCATTTGCAGCACGTATCTCAGACATTAAAATGAATTTCCTGCCTCGAGTTCACTTCCTCAGCTCGATGATTCCACTTTCCCCCACTAAAGAATATTGGGAGAAGCTACACTCATCCACATCCACATTTATCTGGAAGAAAACTAAAACATCAGGTTAAATTATGTGTATTATAAAAGCCTAAAAGTGAAGGAGGGTTTGGGTTAAGGTTCGTTCTGAAGGGTTTCATTGGCCTTTTGTCCTCCGCCCTTTATCTCAGTGGCTGAATCCTGCCCTCCTGGAAACATTTAGAGGGAAACATGATATTACCCCATAGATTCAAAGATTTTATATACTGCAACATCTCTCCAAGCAAATCAGCAAAATATGAATCCATAATAACTGAAATAATCCGTTTGGAACTATCTGAGTACACAATAATAAATGTAAACTCAATAATAAATGGTTTTCACATTCCCCAATATTTCAAAACTATAGTCTCAAAATAGGAGACCGTCTTCTTTCTTTCCTTTCTTGGAGTAGAAGTGGAGTAGTACATACTCTGGGTGATACAGATGCAACTCCTCCTCCTGTTTCCAAGATCTGCAGAAAAAATACAACTTACCTGGAACATCATTTTTCTTTGATCTTCAATTGCAAACAGTAATGTGAACATACGGCGATCCATGGGAGACCCTCCTACAGCTCATCCAGCTCAACAACTCATATATAATCAACAAAAATATAAACGCAACACTTTTGTTTTTGCTCTCATTTTTTCTGAGATGGACCCAAAGATCCAAAATTCACTCCAGATACACAACACTACCATTTCTCTCAAACGTTGTTCACAAATCTGTCCAAATGTGTGACAGCGAGCACCTCTGCCCCGCCGAGACAATCCACCCCACCTCACAGGTGCGCCACATCAAGATGCCGATCCGACATCATGACCAGTGCACAGGTGCGCCCCAGACTGCCCACAATAAAAGGACACCCCGAAATGTGCATTTTTTTGCTTTATTGGGGGTCTGGGGACTCAGAACCAGTCAGTATCTGGTGTGACCACCATTTGCCTCATGCAGTGCAACACATCTTCTTCACATAGAGTTTATCAGATTGTCAGTTGTGGCCTGTGGAATGTTGGTCCACTCCTCTTCAAAGGCTGTTATGGACGAAGAACACAGGTGCATTTTATTGATGGCATTTTGAATGCACAGAGATACCGTGATGAGATCCTGAGGCCCATTGTTGTGCCATACATCCATGAACATCACCTCATGTTTCAGCAAGATAATGCACGGCCCCATGTTGCAAGGATCTGTACACAATTCTTGGAAGCTGAAGATGTCCCAGTTCTTGCATGGCCAGCATACTCACCGGACATGTCACCCATTGAGCATGTTTGGGATGTGCTTGAGCGGCGTATACGACAGCATGTACCAGCTCCCACTAATATCCAGCAACTTCACACAGCCTTTGAAGAGGAGTGGACCAACATTCCACAGGCCACAATTGACTGAGAGAAATGGTAGTGTTGTGTATCTGGAGTGAATTTTGGATCTTTGGGTCCATCTCAGGAAAAATGGGAGCAAAAACAAAAGTGTTGCGTTTATATTTTTGTTGAGTATATAATCAAAAAAGGAGTGTATGTAGAATATATTCTTTTTTACAGACTCGAGATCACTCTATGCAAAGCAGTGGGAAGATGACTTTGATTGCTCCAAAGAGAACTGGGGAACTGTCTGAATATACAGCTCTCATCTCATAACCCCAATCACCAAACTATTCACTTCAGTATTATTCATAGAACTTATTTCACTCCCTGCATATTGTTCAAACCGGAGCTCTTCCCTCACACTCAGACTGTAACGCAGGAGGATCGTTTATCCGTTTAGTTTGGGAATGCACTAAATGATCCTCCTTCTGGAAGAATGTTGCAAATATTACAAAAAACAATATCATGCCTACGAGAAATAATTTTATTGAATGACACCTCCAATTTATGTTTAACATTTATGGAAAGACGTACACAGTGGTACCTCACCTTACCAAATACCCTACATGCGAAAAATCCAAGACGAAACGCCTTCACGTTAAATTTTGGTCTCTAGATACGAAAGAAAATTCAAGTTACGAAATGCAAAATCTCAAAAATTAGAATAATGCGCGCTCAGATGCCCCGCTGTTATCCCCGCTCAAAAAGCTCTAGCGCCGAACACGCAAGATTTTCAACAAAATGTATTAAATAGTGAAGCGTGGGGGGAGACACGACTCCGGAAGCAGCGCGGAGACATGAACGCACCGCGCGAGGAGCACCCCTAGTCCTGGTCTGCACGACTGGCACCGGGGCTGCGAGCACGAGATAGAACCGCGGCGCCCGGACCGCGTCCTCTGGAGCCCGAGCCACAAACCAGCCGCACGAAACCAGCAAAGAGCGACACGTGGTGGTTTAATCCTGGTCCAGTTCTGGTTTAGTCCAGGTCCAGTCCAGGTCTAGACCTGGTTTAGTTCTGGTCTAGACCTGGTTTAGTCCACGTTTAGTCCTGGTCTAGTCTCTTAGCCAATCAGGACACAGAACCAATGTTACACTATAAAAAAACAACAACCTTGGAACAAATCAGGCTTTTTCCATTGAAATAGCTACTCAACTTATGAAAAATTCACGTTACGAAACCACTTCTGGAACAAATTAATTTCATAAAGTGAGGTACCACTGTATTCTCAGCTGGATTAACCACAGCAAAGTGTCATGTGACCTGCAGGTGGAAGACTCCACAGCTTGTGCACTTGTAAAGGTGCTTGTGCACTTGCAAAGGTGCTTGTGCACTTGTAAAGGTGCTTGTGCACTTGTAAAGGTGCTTGTGCACTTGTAAAGGTGCTTGTGCACTTGTAAAGGTGCTTGTGCACTTGTAAAGGTGCTTGTGCACTTGTAAAGGTGCTTGTGCACTTGTAAAGGCGGATCTCTTCATGGACATTGTATCATTAGAGCAATTCATAAAGCCAAATTTAAAAACATCCTTTTTTCCTCATAAAGATGATCATGATGATTGATGATGATGATGTTAATAATAATAACTATAATAATATTATTGTTGTTATTGCTGTTAGTTATTGTTACTACATGTATTACATGTTTATGCATAAACATGAGGGTAATCTGTATCTGACATTTTGTACACATTTATATATTGTTTGCTTCATTGATTGTTCTTTCACCCATAAATACTAAAAATCTAATCAAATATTGATCACAAAAAGTTGGGTTTGTACTAATCCTAAACTAGTATGAAAACTACATGAGCTGCATCAGAACAAGTATAAGAGCACATAGACCCCCCACCTCCTCCTCAGCTTCTCACCCTGCGCCGCTAGTTTCACCGGCGTTTCACCGGCGTTTCATCGGCGTTTCACCGGCGTTTCACCGGCGTTTCATCGGCGTTTCATCGGCGTTTCACCGGCGTTTCACCGGCGTTTCATCGGCGTTTCACCGGCGTTTCACCGGCGTTTCATCGGCGTTTCACCGGCGTTTCACCGGCGTTTCATCGGCGTTTCACCGGCGTTTCACCGGCGTTTCACCATAACTCTCATAAGTCTCTGTAGTCCCGGTTAAAGGCTCATACGACACGTTTTTTCACATTTATGTTCTAATCCTCATCACAAACACACCTGGACCCTGCATATAGGAGTTCTTCTCTCAAACTGAAAACACTCTGTTCCACTTTGTGATGTCATGTGCTAATACAGGAAGTGCTCCACTGTGTTTTTAAACTCCATACACTTTCACTAGAATCATTTAGACAATTTCAGACCTGGAATTGCCAATCTCTACTGAACTAAAAGTAAAAGAAGAAGAAGAAGAAGAAGTGAACTTTATTGATCTCACACTGGAGAAATTCTTCTCTGCATTTTAACCCATCCTATATATACTATATATTATATTATATTTATATTCTATAAAATATATATATTTATTTATATTTATATTCTATAAAAGGAGATGTTAACTTGAAAACTATCACTTCATGACATCACAAGGTGGAACAGAGCATTTTAGACAGACGAATAAGAGTTATTCAAACACGTGTGAATGAATCAAACATGTCTCCAGATGTGTCTTTGAGGAGGTACCACATTCTAATATGGCTTAAAACTCACAAGAGTCCATTTTGAGTAAAGTAGGACCTTTAAAGGCACACTATGTCACTTTTCTGGCTCCATCCGCTCGTCTGCCACAGATGCTCGGTTTAGAATGTTCCACAGTCCAAGGTTGTGCTTCCTCTTCTCACTGTGAGTCTAAAGTGACAAAAGCTTTAAGTGTCAAAACACATATTTTTGTGCAGAATTTCATATTTTCAAAAGGGGAAATTCTTCTTTTGACTCTTACTTTAGGTACTCTTGGAGCACTTTCTACTTCTACTTCAGAAATCCTTCTGAAATAATGATACTGTTACTTGAGTACATGTTTAGCCTCTGCCGCGTGTGGTTCTCTCAAACACAGAAACAGTAATACAGTAATACAAAAGTCCTTTTATTGTGAAAGAGCAGCGCGTTTAAGTGTTTCCGCTGCGCGGCTGTGCGGAGCGGAGCGGAGCGGTGACCAGAGCGCAGCGTCAGAGGAACGCGCTGCCCAGTCCAGTCACTGCGGTCCCTCCTGCTGTCCCCCTCCTGCTGTCCCCCTCCTCCTGTCCCCGACACCCTCCTCCAGAGAGGAGCCGCGGAGCCGCGGAGGAGCCGCGGAGAGGAGCCGCGCGCAGGGGACGAGACACGGGCATGACGCAGCCGACGCACGGATCGTCGTCAGGAGGAAGACCGCGTTAAAGCAGCTTTTGGATTATCTGAGGAAGATTATACCCTCCAGTGGTGTCTGTGGGAGGTACGAGCGGGCCCATGATGCAGCAGAGGCGGCCCGGGCAGAGGCAGTGAGTCCGGGAGCAGGTGGAGGGCCAGAGCGTCGCTCCCTGAGCCGCTCCGCCCCAGTCCAGCTGCACAGACCCGAGTCCGGACCGGTCCAGCTGCACAGACCCGAGTCCGGACCAGTCCAGCTGCACAGACCCGAGTCCGGACCAGTCCAGCTGCACAGACCCGAGTCCGGACCAGTTTGACCCGAGCCAGATGCGACGTGACGGTTCCAGCTCCAGTACAGTATGCAGTACAGTATGCAGTAGAGTATGCAGTAGAGTATGCGCGTTTCGTGTTGCAGGTCTGTGCACCTAAACAGACCTACAAACTATGACTTCTAAATATAGATACACGCAGTATTTAGTATGAGCTCGTCTCTGTAGCTCAGTGACAGGGACAGTGGCTCTGCCCATGTCACTACGTGTTAGAATTTTATAAGACAAGTATAAGACTAAAATATATGTAATACATAGTCATACTAGTACTGTACTAGTACTGTACTAGTACTGTACTCAGTTATACACGTTAGTTTTGGACAGGAGCCCCAGTATAAAGTTTAAAAGCACATTTTGTTATAATAACGTGCAGTCTCTGTCACAGCACCTGCATTATTAAATATACTTTTTAATCAAAGAATGGCTAAATATGCTTCCTCATACTAAGTTAGACACGATTTGACTGGACTGACATTATACAGGCTGAAAACGTGAATGAGAAGTGAACGTTATGAAGTGAATATATGGAAACATCATCTCTGTTGCCTCGTACGTTGTTTACTGAACTTTGTGGATATTTTTATTTTTGATCAAGCATTCCTAAATATTGCATTATTTTAAGCCAAAACTCAACATACAAGAAAAAGTTTACAAAGTTTAATCTTCTGTGAACAGCCTGGAACGTCCACTCTGCTGCCTGGATCCTCTTATTGGAGATATTTTCTGGACTTGGATCTGCTGGTTTTGCTGCTTTCTGGTTGAAAACTCATTGTGAATCTTAGAATGTTGAGTAATATTTGAATATATGCTTATGTCATCTCTGTAACCTGGATCTTGACTGGATATATTCTGGACTTGGACCTACCAGTTTTGAAGCTTTGATTTTTGCCTGCGAACTCTTATTGGAATCCAACATAGAGTCAAACGTAGAATGTGAAGTCAGATCTGAATACCTGGTCACGTGGAGCATACCTACCACCTATACCCTGTGGACATCACCATGTTACCGGGCGTGGGCGTGTTTGGCACCAGCCTGACGGCACGGGTGATTGTGCCGCTGCTGCAGAAGGAGGGCTTCAGCGTGCGGGCGCTGTGGGGGCGGAGCCAGGAGGAGGCGGAGGAGCTGGCGCAGGAGATGGGTGTGGCCTTCTACACCAGCCGTATCGACGACGTTCTGCTGCACCAGGACGTGGACCTGGTCTGCATCAACCTGCCCCCTCCCCTCACACGCCAGATCGCCGTCAAGACCCTCGGTGAGTGCTCCTCATATATGTGTGTTTTATGTGACCTTCTCCAAACTGACAGGGTTCTGACACTTTTTCATGGCCCTCCCATTATCCTGGAGAGTGTCTTTTACTTTTGAATTGTCTGCCATTGTGACTAATACTGCACATCTAATACTGCACATCTAACCGTTTTATTTCTGTAATAAAACACGTTGTTTTACTCACCCATAGCACTTTGGTGTCATATGGAGCACTTCCAGAGATGTTTTAGATTTGCGATATCCGTAACGTGAGTTCTCGGGGCACATGTTTGCGGTCTCCAAATAACACAAACTTTAGCACTTTTCAAATGATAGACGCTCGATGTCTTAGTCTACGCCTTCGTTTGAGTCAAAAGTGGCCTGTAATCCGAGATTTATCCATAATTTACAGCTTTGCGTTTCATGTTTGGGTCCCGAGAGCTGAGAGCGAAATCAGCTGTAACTCCTGTCCTCCTCATCTACGCGAAACTATGGCTAAATCTCGGATTACAGGCCACTTTTGGCTCAAACGAAAGTGTAGGCTAAGACATCGAGCTTCTATGATTTGAAAAGTGCTAAAGTTTGTGTTATTTGGAGACCGCAAACATGTGCCCCGAGAACTCAATTACGGAGATCGCTAAACTAAAACATCTCTGGAAGTGCCCCTTTCTTGTAATCAATCCAGGCAGTGCACAGGTTGGTCTGACGGGTTCTGCAATCATGGGCAACTGTTTGGTCAACCAGGAGTTGGTGTTTGGCTCCCCTGGAGTTTTTGCCGATGCCCTTTTGTGCTGCGCTCATGTATTGATCCATGTGCCCGCTTATCTTAGCCGCCATGATGCCTGACATGAGCTTCCATGTTGTGGAGAGACAGGTTATTGGCCCATAGTTGGATGGGACTGTACCCTTCGAGGGATCCTTCAGGATCAGGATCGTACGCCCTTGGGTGAGTCCCATCCCTTAGCAGCTGGTTCATTTGTGCTGCCAGGCGCTCATGGAGAGCAGTGAGCTTCTTTAGCCAGTACGCGTGGATCATGTCAGGGCCCGGTGCTGTCCAATTTTTCATGCCTGAGACTCTTTCCTGAATGTCTGCCACTGTGATGGTGACTGGATCTTGTTCGGGGAGGTTGCTGTGGTCTTTCCTCAGAGCCACCAGCCACTGTGCATCGGTGTTATGTGACGCCTCCCTCTCCCATATGCCTTTCCAGTACCTTTCAGTCTCCAGCCTTGGTGGGTCTGCTCTGGTGTTATCCCCCTGCCATTGAGCGTACACTTTCACAGGTTGTGTTGCGAACAACCAGTTTATTCGTCTGGCCTTGTTATCTCGAGTGTACCTCTTTAGGCGGCTGGCTAAGGCTTGTAGCCTTTGCTTGGCAGTTTTGAGTGCTTCAGGTATGGGCATCTGGCTGTACCTCTTGGGTACTTGCTTTTTCATTGCACCTTTCTGGGCCTCTGACAATTGGCTCACTTCTCTCCGCACCTGCTTGATTTTAGCCTATATATATATATATATATATATATATATATATATATATATATATATATATATATATATATATTTATGCTAATCTTAATGTTCAAGCAATAGGGCTACGCTATAGGCTCGTACTGACTTTTTACAATCAGACAACTGAGCCTGTCTAAAACGTTATACCCATTTCACCAAACAGCCCGTCCTCTAGATCAGTGTTTCCCAACCAGGGGTATAAGTACCCCAGGGGTACACGAGCACACTGCAGGGGGTACGCGGCAGTGTCGCTGCCAGGCGCAGGGGGAGACTTTTTTTAATTTCTGAATTCTAATTTGAGTAAATTTGAGTTAAAGAAAAGAGAGAAAATGTCTGAGAATTAAAATTTCAAATTAAGGAGATGAAATAAAATGATTTTCATTTAATAATCTGTTGTGTCATGTTCTACTTTTGGAGACTCATCAACATGTATGAGTGAGGGGGGACTCGAGGTGTGACAGAAGGGCTCAGGGGGGACACAAGACAAAAAAGGTTGGGAAACACTGTTCTAGATGACGTGTCTGGTATGGACATTGTGGAACTGTGTTTGTTCCTGTTGTCCCTTGGTCACTGATGTCCACGTCAGTTTTGCTCACGGTGCTAAACGCGTGCAGCCTGGACACGCTAAGGCAAGGCCATCTCTCCCGATAGCTGTCCACAAATATTTGTTGTTTCCTAGTCTTTTTTTTTGGTGGTTCAGCCATGTCACACAAGTGCAGTTTAAAACCAAAACTGTTTTGTCTGCAGTGAATACGGGGAAACGTGGCGGTGACCACTGCAGCATACGACGACCAGATGAACCTTGTAATCTTGATGAGTGGTTAACAACACCGTCGGGTTAATGTCGTGCTAACTCTACATATTAATCTTACTTTTTGGGCTCAGCGGGCGAAAGGGGAGATGGCGCTGTCTCACATCCCTGAATCGGAACTGTGGCGTGGAGCGAGGCAGGGCGGGAGAGTGGGGAGGAAATGAAGCGCTCTGATTGGCTGAAAGTTCTCTGTTTACATGCAGATCTCTGGATCTGTGGCTCAGCCGCAGAATGACAACTTGAGTGAAACGGACTAAATGTGAGCTCCATATGTGTACTTTAGAACAACAAAGCGTACAAGCGAACAAGGAGGTCAGAATTGCGTGCCCGCTACGCAAAATGCAGGTCTGACTGCATCGGCAACATCTCTTTGGCTCTGAATCTGGTGATGGCGTTGGTTATGTTTTGCCATCGTTGACTTCTTCTGTCATACGGCACTTTTCTGCTGAATGAGTCCGAGGGTTTGTTGGGTGTGCTGAACAGGTCGCCTACTTGGTTCTTCTTGCGCTGCAGAGTCTTGAAGTTTCTCGTGTTCTTCGTACTTTTTACTGTGGTGAAAGAGGTTCGGTTTGTGGAGTTTTGTTTCACAGTGATAGATTTCTGACAAATCTTGCATATGACAGTGTTTTGATCAATGTCAGTCTTTTAAAACCAAACCATTTCCATGCCAGAGAAGTAGACCCGCGTCTCGGCACTAAATCCTCTGGAGTAGACCGAGCTTTAGCTGCCTCTGCTGCATTTTCTCAAACTGCGCTGCCGACCTGTTCCAAGGCTGCTCGCAAGAGAGGTCATGTGATCACTGAGGCCTACAAGTCGAGCGGCAGAGTCGAGCTGAGTGTGGAGCGCTGCTGCGCTCTAATGTGAAGTGTCGGCATCTGTAAGTGTCGCCGCATGTTTCATTGGTTTTGGTGAACTAATTTAAAAACTCGATAATGTAAATTTGCACATCGTTAAAACAACAATATATATCGCCCACCCCTAGTGTGGATGACATCTAAAACCTCTTTTTTTTCATGAGGGAACAATGTTAAAAGTCTATTTTGCATAATACTCCCTCTTTAAGTGGACTGTTTTGCCCAGTGGCACAACAACAGTATGAAAACTG
Organism: Paratrypauchen microcephalus; assembly: GCA_036785185.1. Taxonomy (NCBI): domain Eukaryota; kingdom Metazoa; phylum Chordata; class Actinopteri; order Gobiiformes; family Gobiidae; genus Paratrypauchen; species Paratrypauchen microcephalus. The sequence continues at coordinate 813,713 of JAVJIX010000263.1, forward strand.
TGAGTGAACTCATTTCACCTTTGGGTTATAAGATGAAACTAAAGTCAGTGAGGTATATAATAATAGTAATTATTAATAATAATAATAATTTATAATAGGCTTCACTAGTGGTTATCACAGTAACTATCTGGTTTAAATATCCAAAATACTGCATACTGATGTACTAGGAATAACTACACTGATACCAGCATGATTTCACTCTTCAAACCTGTTCACAGACAGCACACACACTGTGTGTGGAAGGGCATCCAAGACTACACTTATTGCTAACCACCCCATTGTAGGGCTTTTTTTTTGCACACCCTGGAGGATTCCGAGCAGACTGCTGGTGTTTCACACAGGGGGAGCTCTTTATATTTTCATTCTTATGATATTTTTTTAGACATTGTAAAAACCTTCAGTTATGTTTGTATAAATATCTCATTGTAATTGTCTAATAACTATGCTTTGCAAGTAAAGTCAGGAGTAAACTTATTTCATAAATTGTTGCATAATAATCCTCGATTTCACTATTTTGCAATTTTTCAAAATCTCAAATATTAAAACACAACTTAGCTGGATTAATTTCCCAGCCCTATCCCATTATTCTGACATCTGAACAGAGCTCAGAATCCAGAACCAGTGAGTTTTTCAGACTCAGGGTGAGGGTTGAATATGTGGCGTTGTTGTGGTTGGTCACAGTCGTGATCAGAGCGCCATCCTCAGACACAGACACAAAACACACTGTTCATCAGGCTTTTGACGGGTACTGATGTTTGTCCATCCCATAGACTGTAAATATAGTTGCTTTATTTTACAGAAAAGTCAATGAAAAGGCTGAGATGGGAAAGTGCAAGTCACCGGTCTGTATCAGGCGCCCTCACACTGTTTATGCAGAATGATGTCACCCTCATGAGAACATTCTTGTGCTCATTCATTCTGCTCACTAATTATCTCATTGCTACAAGGATACTGCAGTTTTTTGTAAATACTTTGTCTGACTACTAGGGTGACCACCCATCCCACGTAGCGCGTGATTGTCCAGCGTTTGAAGCCCAATTTATGCGTCCCGCAAACTGAGACCATGTCCCGCATAATCAATGCTTCTCAAAAAAAAAAAAAAAAAAAGTGGTTGCTCTATCTCCCCGAGTGCCACAGGCAGCCAAACCAACATTACTTGACAGTTCAGCACGCCACAATAAACTTAAGCGGACCGCGCCGGCTTCTCACAGCAGCCTGCGCGCTCGTCTGGAGCCGCAGACACCAGCGCACACAGCCTGTCCACAACAGCGCCTGGCGTCCCAGCGTGTATCTCAGAGCAGGTTAAACTTTATAAAACATCCTACCTGTCTTTTCCACGCTCTTGCTCCTCCTGCTCATCGCCACACAGGCTCCTCCTCAATGCCTCTGATTAGAAGAGCAAGGACCAAACGTGAAGCAAAAACTATGTTACAGTGTCCGCACAGAGCAGGCCTACCACAACATGTGGAATTTTGCCTAATAAAAGTTTGTCGAGACATGTGTTTGGTAAATGTGTAAGAGGAAGAGTACAGAATGTACATGAAATTGTGCAAGGTACATCAACAGGCATTGTACATGTAAAGAATTGTACATGTAAAGAATTGTCAATATATTTATAAATAAATAAATAAATGATTTGCATGTCACCACTAGTACCTGTGAATAAATGTGGTTTATGCTTTGATTTACAGTTTTACTTTATTGCAAACATATATATTTGTAAATTTAGTGAGAAGGTCGTGCAAAGTGGAATCATCAAGAGGGAAAGGGAATTTTTGGTTGACGTCTTAGTTTTTATTGGCTGGAATGACCCCAGAGCATCTCAGAGCATCTCAGAGCATCTCAGAGCATCTCGAGTTCAAACATTTTCCGGGGGGGCATGACCCTGGACCCCTCTAGCTTTTCGGTGACTTTCAGCTTTTTTCATTACTGGTCACTTTCATCCCTGTGACGAGCAAAGATTCTAGAGGGCTACGCTTTGATAGGTTATCAACTTTTTGCTGTTGTCATGACACTAGCGTGCGGGGTCATTCTGTGAGCCTGAAAATAGGTAGAATTAAACAGCTGAACTAAATCGTAAGTGGAAGTGCTTCTGTCAATTTATTGAATGTTCAAAATATCATGAATCTTTATTTACAAAGATAAATAAATACATTTAAAAAAATACACATTGGGTGGCTATTCTTGTGCATACATGAACAATGACACATGTTTATGGCAATAGGGCATTATTAATATACCATGTATGTGCTAGAAATGGGTGAACCCCGCCGGGCGGTGTCCCACAGTGTCCCTCAGAAACATACCCCTTATTAGCAGGTGCTCACCCTACTGACTACACAGTCCCTTCTGGAATCGGAGCAGAGAGCGTGAAAAACGTCCAACCACAGCCGCTCATTTGTATCACGTCTCTCAAATGCAGAAGATTTCTCCTCTCAAAAATTCTCGTGACATTCAAAACAACATGATTAAAGGAGAAGTTCAATTTATCAACTGGACAAAGTTTGTTTGGTCGAAAATGTTTCGCCGCTCATCCGAGAGGCTTCGTCAGCTCTGGTTCGAGTGGTTAGTCCCTGTTTATATCTCGCTGCAGGGAGGAGCTCACTACACTGAAATCGTTCTGAAACTATCTCAACTAATCTGTATCTTTTGTTTCCCTGGCGTCTCGTTTAGCATCTCTGTTCAGCCCTAGGAGGAGCTCACTGCACTGAAATAGCTCTGAAACTATCTCAACTCATTTGTTCCTTTCTGTTATTCGAATTTCTCTGGCGTATAGTTTAGCATCTCTATTCAGACTAACGACCGTCTCCACCCCTCTGTCCTGGCTCGTCTGCCCTAATGTTTCTTTCGTCTGTTTAAGAATCGAATTATAAATGGGAGACAAGTTATGTCTAACTCCCCCATTTCTGTTTAACGACGGATTCTCTTTTTTTGACAAAAATAGCCTCTTTAACTCCCCTCTCAAACCAGTTCTTTTCCCTGGCTAAGATCTGAACCTCACTGTCCTGCAGCGAGATATAAACAGGGTCTAACCAGCACTAGAACCAGAACTGACGAAGCCTCTCGGATGAGCAGCGAATCGTTTTCAACCAAACAAACTTTGTCCAGTTGACAAATTGAACTTCTTCTTTTATCATTGATTCTACCTGGACGACTGAGGGACTTTTCCCGCATCAAAACAACATATATAACTTTGTTTACCTGAGATAAGTCAGGGTTTGTTGCTTTGATTGTTGAGATCATCCACATTGTTTCTCAGTCCTTTATGTTGTTTTTTCCTCCTTTTTAATGTGTAAGCAGCTACGTTTGTCTTTGACGCCAACGGAGCATGCGTCTCTCTGATTGGTTAATCGACCTGTCAATCACGCCATCTGAAATCAGGATATGGACTTATCTTTGTAAAGATTGGTCAAAGTGTGTGGTTGTGGCTGGTCACATAGGTAAATATTGAGTTGTTGATTGTGTTGGCAGCAGCGACCGGCAGGTACTGATCATTAGTCTGCCTCAGAGTCCAGTTTAGTTTGTTACTTCAAATCATATTCAAGGTGTGTTATGTAACTTTTCTGTGAGGGGGTCTGCCACCTGCTCGTCTCCATGGAGATGGTCCACAGGGCTTTATTTGTACTTTCTGATGTTCTAATGTTTCCTCGTCGCAAACACACCTGGAGTTGTGTTTTGTTTCATTCACACATGTTTAACACACAAACCTGTATATTTAGACTTCTCTCAAACGGAAAACACACTGTTCCACCTTGTGATGTCATGTGGTAATACAGGAAGTGCTCCACTGTGTTTTTAAATTCCACACACTTTTACTAGAATCATTTGGATCATGTCAAACCTGTTTTAGATCATCTCTACTGAACAAAAGGTAAAAGGAGCTGTTCACTTCTAGCTACTTCTTCATGACATCACAAGGTGGAACAGAGTATTTTGAGCTTTGGAGATGTCGACAGATAACTTTGTACACTCATACCTCACCTTACCAAAGACCCAAATAACGAATAATCCAAGTTACGAAACGCCTTTACGCAACATTTTCGTCTCTGAATACGAAAGAAAATTCAAGTTTCAAAACGCGAAATCTCAAAAATTCAAATAATGCGCTCGACTTTGCAGCTACCCGAATCCCCCGAAACGTAAATACACTTGTAAATACCCTCTCCAGCAGGGTTTAGGGGGGTATTGGGGCTTTGGAACGAATCAGGCCTTTTACATCGCGACTCTACTTACGAAAAAATCACGTTACGAAACCACTTCTGGAACAAATTAATTTCGTAAGATGAGGTATGGCTGTAATAACAAAGTGTTACTCAAACATGTGTGAGTGAAACAAAACACAGCTACAGGTCTGTTTTTGAGGAGAGAACAACATTCTAACCTGATTTAAAGCTCACAAGAGTTCGTTTTGTGTGATATACGGAGTTAATATGCTTAAGTGAGATTCAGGAGCTGGACCACGCCTCAGCCTCCTCAAACGCTGACCACAGCTCATCTCACCTGGCCTTAAATTACCCAGAAGCCCTATTTATACAGCCTATCCCGGCAACACCGTCCAGGTCAGGTCCCCCCCCCCACCCCCCCACCCCCACCCCGTGTCTCTCGTCCTTCAGCCTGAAGACATCATCTTTAAAGGAAAAGTAACGTTTTTTTACAATCTGAGCCTTCTTTCGGCAATAAAACAAGTAGTTTTACTCACCCATAGCAGTTTGGTGTCATTTGGAGCAGTTTCGCAGAACTTATGTTGAGCCGTTCTGTTCTACTAATGATCCCGTATCCGTTAGCGTGAGTGCTCGGGGCATTACTTTGCGGTCTCCAAATAACACAAACTTTAGCACTTTTCAAATCACAGAAGATCGCTGTGTCAGCGTAGACTTTTAGTAGATTCCAAAACGGCCTGAAACCCGATATCGCAACAGAAAAGTAAAGTTCAGAGCGGTGTTAGCTTCTTTCGGACTAGCGGTGTTTACAAAACAGCTGAGTTCACGCATGCGCACTGTCCTCTCTGATGACGTCATCAAATGAAACTATAGCTGGATATCGGGTTTCAGGCCGTTTTGGAATCCACTAAAAGTCTACGCTGACACAGCGATCTTCTGTGATTTGAAAAGTGCTAAAGTTTGTGTTATTTGGAGACCGCAAAGTAATGCCCCGAGCACTCACGCTAACGGATACGGGATCATTAGTAGAACAGAACGGCTCCAACATAACTTCTACGATACTGCTCCAATTGACACCAAAGTGCTATGGGTGAGTAAAACTACTTGTTTTATTGCCGAAAGAAGGCTCAGATTGTAAAAAAAAACGTTACTTTTCCTTTAAGGAGGACGGTTCTGAATCAGCTGGGTGACCAGTTTGGATTGGAGATGGAGCCCCCACCCTGTCTTTGGTTGGCAGTGTGACTCCAGCTCTCCCTGATGAATGCTGTTGTTGTGTCCTTGGGCAAGGCACTTCGCCTAACTTGCCCCAGTATCTGCATTCACTGGTGTATGAGTGTGTACTGTATGTGAATGGGTCTTTTTGAGGGGCCTCGGAGGTGGGAAAGTGCTGTATAAAACTGACCATGTGATCGAAACGAGGTGTGTTTGAGACGAGGGACATTTTAAACCCTGAATGTTAGAGGAGCACAGGAGCTCCTCAGAGACACTGTGCTGAAAACAGGGCAACAATCTGCTGTCACAGCTGAGAGGAAATCACACAATTTTGAGTTGATATTGAGAAATGTTTGTGAGTTTAGACTTAGAAATATAAATATAACTCTCATTAAAAGTCTGTTTTTTTGTATATTCAAGAAATAAATACTGAAATCCATTTCAATCCATTTTCAAGACAAATACAATTAAATTAAACATGTGCTTGATTAATATGCCATGAGCAGCCGCAGCAGCCAGATCACCAAGATGAAGATGCCGTATGTATATTTACTCGGGTGACCAGATGTCCCCATTTACCCGGGACAGTCCCAGTTTTGAGCCCCGTGTCCCTTGTCCCAGCAGATTTATACGAAACCACAGATTTGTCCCAGTTTTACAGAAGAAATGTCCCAGATGTCCCTTTTTTTTTTTTTTTTTTTTACCAATTTGATCAACAGTAAAGCGAGGCATAAACTGTCACTTGTTGAGGTAAACTACAGAAAAGTGGCTTAAAAGGACTAAAACACAAAGAAAATGTGACTATACTGACTCATGTTAGTCATGAATGAGCCAAGGGCAGAAGAATGTTTCTTCATTACACTTGTTTTCACAATGTTCTTATTACCAGCCATCACAAACCAGGGGTACAGTTTTTGATTTTGAAAATCTGGTCACCCACATTTGGGTTTCCAGCAGTAGTAATATAGTCTAAAAATACTAGTTTAATCAAATATAGTCTTTCAATGTGCCTTATAGTGTTGTCATGATACTAAACTAGGAATACTTGATAGAATGTGATTGGTCCGTGGTGTATACTCGTCTATGAGCTCTTATACCTGTTCAACATCACTTTAAAGACATTCAGGAAAGCTTCATCTCTGTTCCTTTTAGTATCAATACTTCTTCTAATGAGTATCTAGTTTCAATTTTAGTTTTAGTATCAATTAGTATGTGATTTTTTGATACTTTTGACAACCCTAGTGCCTTATAAATCACCTCTTTGTAAGAAACACATTGGGTATGGCTTTCCTGTTCAACTCGTGACCTTAAATGGCTTCAAGATAAGGATAGCTTTTGTATTGTGTTAAATACCTAACTGACTCCAGTAACAGTGCGGTACATGTGCTCACACCGGGGCCTTACGCTGTCCTGTTTGCTCTCATTGTCTACCTGCGGGTCAAAGGTCATTTGTTTCATTTACACACACGGCTAACTCGCTTCGGTTAAACATGGTGACACATGATCATTGTTTCGTTCATGCTTGGAGCTGGTGTCACGGAGCTGCAGTGGGAGGCATAGGAAAGTATTACGCAGCCTGTGTGTGTGTGTGTGTGTGTGTGTGTGTGTGTGAGTGTGTGTGAGTGTGTGTGTGTGTGTGTGTGTGTGTGTGTGTGTGTGTGTGTGTGTGTGTGTGTGTGTGTGTGTGTGTGTGTGTGTGTGCACTTCCTCTTTTGCAGGCTGATGTTATCGGTGTGAGCGTACCAAAGCTCACCTCAGCTGCTGTGACGTGTGACGTGGGAGTGCAGAGACAGAGGACATGGGCAGGAAGTGATCATTCAAAAAAGAAGAAGCATTTTTGTCAGTTTCAAGTGTAGTTGTGATCATATGCACCATTTATGATTTCACTGCTGTTTTTCAGATCACATTTATGGACCAGTCATATTTAATACAGATTGGGACCATTAAATGTAGGTTTTTCATGTAAAGCAGTGAGTAATAAGATGTAGTCAGTAATAGGTCAGGTTCACGTTTGAGCATTTACTAGTGTGACCAGACGTCCATATTTACCTGGGACTGTCCCTGTGTCCCCCGTCCCAGCAGATTTATCCAAAACCACTGATTTGTCCCAATTTTATACAAGAAATGTCCCAGTTGTCCCTATTTTTGACCAATCTGATCCTTGCCAACAGTAAAGGGGGACATAAATTGTCATTTTCTTTAGGTAAAATACAGACAAGCTGCTTAAAAATGACTAAAACGTAAAGAAAATGTGACTATATTGTTGTTGTAAGTGTTGAATGCAGAACAGTTTTCCTTTCATTTCACAGTTTTATTATTACATCACAAACCAGGAGTGTCACACTAGTATTTACCTTTTTGATATATTGGGGCAAAGTACAATATGATCTTATTATTATTAGAAAATAGCACCAGCACTACACCAGCTTGGATGAGCTGCAGAACGTATTCAACCAAATACACTTTTGTCCAGTTGACAAACTGAATTTCTACTTTTGTCGTGGATTCTACCTGAGCCAATTAATTTTGAACAAAAAGATGAGAGTCGGAGACGGAGAGGCGTCTTTTCAGGACTACGGCCCTCGTGTATGGAACTGCCGGAGGAGCTCAGGGCCAAAGAGAACGTTCATGTTTTTAAGAGTGGCTCAAGACTCACCTGTTTAGTTTGGCCTTTGATTGACTTCGGTCGTCTGTTTGCTTGTCTTTTGTTTGTTCTTTTGTTTGTTTGCTTGTCTATCTGTTTGTTGTTTGTTCGTCTGCTTTTTTGTTTGTTTGCTTTTTTTTTTTTTTTTTTCTTCCTGGCGGCACGGTGGCTGAGTGGTTAGCACTCATGCTTCACAGCAAGAAGGTTCCGGTTGCCTGGGCCTTTCTGTGTGGAGACTGCATGTTCTCCCCGTGTCTGGGTGGGTTTCCTCCGGGTACTCCGGTTTCCCCCACCAACCTAAACATGCGCCATAGGTAAAATCCTCCAGCTTAGGGCCTGACCAAGACTAAATAACAAAACAAAATCATGGGGATGGTCCCGGGTCAAATATAGAAACAACTTCTCCTGTGCGAGATCAATAAAGGTCAATCTTCTAATCCTTGACCACTGTAAGGCGCTTTGTGTTACAATTTTGTATGAAAAGCGCCTTATAAATATTGTTTGTTGTTGTTGTTGTTGAGAGAGATTTAGATGTTCATGCTGTGCATGTGGAAGTATAGTGAGAGTACATGTGTGACCTGTAGATTTGAATACTAAAGCTGTATGAGTGTGTGTTATATCGTGTATATACAGTGTATGAGTGGCAGATGCATGTGGGAGTGGGTGTTATAGTGTATGAGTGGGAGATGTGGGAGTGAGTGTTGGTGGGTGTTGTGTGGGTGATGTGCCTGGGCTTGGTCCTGCAGGGGACTGAAGATGGAAATGAACTTTGGCAATAATCCTGCATATTTACAAGTCCATGTTAGTCTCTTGATTATCATATGTTTAATATGCATTGTCCCTTTATTAAATAAATACAAATATTAACTGAAAAACTGTTGGGACCATAATGTTAGTTGAGGGATTTGTTTAACAGCACAAATGAGCTCAGCTGATGTCGTTCAAACTAAGTCAGGTGTTCAGGTGAATCTTACATTAAACTCTAACAAAGCCTCAGACAGAGCATGCCTACAGTTAGCATCACACCCCCAGGGAATATTGATGATATTACTAAGACATTGCCTCCACGCCTGTGTGTGCCATCTCTAGAATGTCTTGACCTTTCACATGGTGTATTTAACAGTCCCTTAAGGCTCGTCTATTGTTTTTTAATTCTCTAAATTTGCTTTGTCCCAGGTAAGTAACAGGAGGAGAGGAGAGGAGGAGTAACTCTCTCCTCTCCGTGGGCTTTGTTACGTCTAGTATCAGGAGCACCACCTGAGCGCTTCCACACTGCACTCTTCTATTGTGCACCCAGTCGCTGTTCAGGTTTGGCGGGTGTTGGACCAGTCCGTCTTGTCTGTCAGCCACTCCTTCAGTCTGAAGGAGCTGCAGCAGAGAGAGTCCTGGAGATGTGGGAGCAGGAGACAGAAGAAGAGCGCTTTGGTGTTCAAACATTATCATTGTCAGGACCCGGGGAGTTCCAACAGGAATCCCACTCTCAGATCTTTAAAAGGGCTTTGAAGAGATTGTTTGGCGGATATATCGGGCAAATATTTGCACTTTTAAGCGCATCGCCTATTGCTCTTAAATCTCCAGCAGAGGCCAATATTTAGTTTTGAATGAGCGGCTGCCTAAAGAATGCTTACAGAGCTTTATCTGAACACTTCAGAGCAAAGAAATAACAGCACAAAACATGACTGCACAGCTCTCTTATAGGACGGGGCAAAAAGGGCACTGGGTGAATTTGTCGTATATTTAAATTACATAATGTGGGGAAATAATCAAAAACAATCAGTATCAGTGTCGGTCATAAAAAACTATAAAATCGGTTGAGATATTGGCATCAGTTATTTAAGAGTGTTTTCCCAGATATCAGCGTACAATATTTTGCAGATATTTGACAATATTTGTCTAGTCTGTGTGTCATGTGTCCATACCTGCCTGTCAAAGCCTGATCCCATCAGATCTCAGAAGCTCCAGGGCCTGGTTAGTACTTGGATGGGAGACCGTGGGAAGTCCAGGTGCCACAGGGGGGCGTCGGTCGCAAAAACTGTCGTTGTGTCCTTAGGCAAGACACTTCACCCACATTGCCGAGTATGAAAGTGGAGTGTGTGTGAGTGTTGGAGGTGGTCGGAGGGGCCGATGGTGCAGATGGGCAGCCTCGCTTCTGTCAGTCTGCCCCAGGGCAGAGGTAAGATCTTAAGCCCGAGCCCAACCAAGCCCGACCCGACTTTTTAAAAATAAATATATGTTTATAAAAATGTATACTAAAACGATGTGTGGATACTAAACTAGGGAATATTTGTTTTAAAATAAATCATTTGGATAAAACAGAGAAGGCGCTGTAAGGTAATTGCTATTTAACTATTAAACAGGAGCCGCAGAGCCAGAGCTCTGCGCACGTGAACCCCGCCCTCTTAATAATCTTCCCCTCCGCAAGTCCGCATCTATTTTGACCTGGTATCCCCAGTATGGAGGAGCAAGAAGTTAAGGATAAACTAAAGACAGAAGAACTGAAAAGACAAACACGACTCCTGTCTCTGTCTATTATCCACCCGTCATTGTTCTTCTTTGTCTCTCTGCTTCTCTCTCTTAAAGTGCCGCGCTAGATTCTTAAGGACGTACTGCTGCTGTGGTTTATGGCCCAATTTTCAACCCGTCAAAATGACGGACGGCCTTAAATTTTTTCCCGTTAACTCTTTAAAAAATCCGTCAATGATGGAAAATTGTCGGTTAATGTACCCTCTGCAGAAACAAATATAAAAGATGTAAATGTTTATACAGTCTTGTTTAACTTAGATTTCGTTACAAAAGACAGACTTTAATTTGTTCTCATAAATCACCCTCCTCCTCCCGAGTCCTCACAAATAAAATATGAAATTTTGGGTTTGCTTCGGGCTCGGGCCTACAAATCAAATTAATTGGTCGGGCTCGGGCCGGGTCGGGCTTTAATACCCTCGGGCCGGGTCGGGTCGGGCTGGATTTTTTAGGCCCGATCTTACCTCTACCCCAGGGCAGCTGTGGCTACAGAAAGTATCTCACCACCAAGTGTGGAGTGACTGAACAATGAACTGTAAAGAGCTTTGAGTCTCATGAAAGCCGCTGTATAAATGCTGTGAATTATTATTATTATTAATGCAGTTTGTCCTCAGATTTGTCTTTTTGAACACAAGAAGAGACATGAGGCTACAAATATACAGTATGTACACAAATTAGAGATTCACCGATACGATATCAATGCCTTTATCAAATATATTGATGGATGGAAGATTGGTTCAGTTGATATCAGTTCAGTCAATATCCCATTTTGATAAGTTGGTGTAATAAGTGTTTCTCGCAGAAAATTGGTTAGTGAAGGGGTGGGGGGGTGGGGGGGTGGGGGGGGGTGTTTGCGCTTGATATCAGGTATCGGCAGATACTTAAAGCCTAAGTATTGCCATCGGTGTTGGAACAGAAAAAGCTGCATCAGTGCACCTCTAAGACAAAAGCATTTTGTTATTATTTCTACAAAAGTGAATAAATGTGTGAACTTGACTCTGAACAGAAGTGTGCTGTGCTGTATTAGCTGATAATAGTTATTGGACACAGCAGCAGGTTGTTATTGGTAAAACAAAAAACAAATGCTGGAGTTTCTTGTAGGTTAATGTAGAATAGGTGAACTAAACTAAATCACTGTTATTCATGAATCCCTTATGCAATTTCAATAGCTCTATTCTCCCTATTCAAAAAGAAACCTATAACCATATACAGTATATAAATGGACAGAGCTAACCTGCTAGCCGCTGCGTTCCAAATAGGAAATGAGCATGGGCGTGCTTCCAGCTCCATCCACTTTGGCTCCAGTTCACTTTGTATTAAAAAATGTCACTCTGTAACTGCTGCTTTGACTGGAGCTGAACACTGTGGTGATGTCACGTCCTCCCACACTCCCACACGCCTGAAATGTTCCACAGTTATGGCATAAAAGTTATCTGTCTCCATGGAGACAAGCAGGAGGCATGCCTGACCACCAGACATGTTACACAGTGCTGCTTTTGTTTCGTAGGTGAATATTTTGATCATATCTTAAGTCATGGAGGTCAGACGAAACAAGTGTGGAGCAGTTTCAGATGCACTTCCTGTGTGTGTCCTGATCACAGCTCAGCCTCGTGTCACTTCTGATGCCACAAATGACAGGAAGCTGAAGGGCGTTTCACTCATTTTAAAACACACTTTCAGTGAAACACCATGAGGCCCAGAATACGAGTGTGCAGTGTAGAGGTTATTTTCACTGGCATTCTGGGTTTCACTTAAAGTTTGTGTGGCAGGTTTGGACGATGTTGGCTTAAAGGAAAAGTAACGTTTTTTAACAATCTGAGCCTTATTTCGGTAATAAAACAAGTTGTTTTACTCACCCATAGCACTTTGGTGTCATATGAAGCACTTCCAGAGATGTTTTAGATTAGCGATAGCCGTAGCGCGAGTTCTTGGGGCATGTAATATGCCCCGAGCGGTCTCCAAATAACACAAACTTTAGCACTTTTCAAATCATAGAAGCTCAATGTCTTAAGCCTTATTCGGACAGGATTAGTTTTACAGGGGGATGTAGAGTAATGTCAGTTTATCTCAGGACCTCTGTAATATAAATGACCCCATTCACACAGGACAAGGAATGTCCGTGATATTTATTTGACATGGGAGTTTTACGCTCTGCCACCTCATATTCGTCGCCGGATTTTGGTGGGGCAGGGCATAAAGCATCAGCTGAAGATAGAGAAGTCATGATTAGCCTATGTGAAATATTAGCGAACTATGCAAATTATGTCCCATAATCAGGACTAATAGAGCAAACATGACCTAAAACAAACAGAAGTTTCATGCCTCTGACGACTGATTTATACCTCTTGGGCTTTTTCATTGGTCGATGTGTGCGTTTGTTTGAGAGTACCGGTAGATCATTTTGTTTGCCAGAAAAATAAAGCGCTTCAAGCTCCTCCATGTTTGAAAATTGCGGTAAATTATTTCTTTAAACAGATGTGACGAAATATTACATACATCTTTACCGAGGGTCGCATTCGCGCGGGATTAATATTACCTATGGTAATTCCTCCAGACCGTTTTACAGAAGGTAAAACTCGCTGTAAATTTCACAGACATACTCCGTTATGTTTACGGACATGGAGCGTTCAGACAGGACTAAATTCCCTGGTAATTATTATTAATTATTATTACTTCACCCCATGTCACCCCATAAAACTAATCCCGTCCGAATAGGGCTTTAGTCTACACTTTCGTTTGAGTCAAAAGTGGCCTGTAATCCGAGATTTATCCATAATTTACAGCTTTGCGTTTCATGTTTGGGTCCCGGGAGCTGAGAGTGAAATAAACTGTGACTCCGCACATGCGCACTGGCGTCCTCATCTACTCGAAACTATGGATAAATCTCGGATTACAGGCCACTTTTGACTCAAACGAAAGTGTAGACTAAGACATCGAGCTTCTATGATTTGAAAAGTGCTAAAGTTTGTGTTATTTGGAGACCGCAAACATGTGCCCCGAGAACGTTATGGAGATCGCATCTCTGGAAGTGCTCCATATGACACCAAAGTGCTATGGGTGAGTAAAACAACTTGTTTTATTACCGAAATAAGGCTCAGATTGTAAAAAACGTTAATTCTCCTTTGAGTTGTTGGGTAAGACCTGTTGTAAATAAAAATTATAGTTTCACATCAGTTAAGAAGCAGTTAGGAAAGGTTGAAAAAATGAAAATGACAGAAAATAGAGAGTTCTGTTTCACACTGAAGACATCACACTGGGAGAATCCAAAAGTAAGGAAGAAGCAAGAAGCTTTTTTTTTTTTTCTTTACAATTTTTAGCTACATATTTAATTTAGATTTAGTAGTCCTGCTTGTCATAGGCTCTTTAATTTCATATTTATTTTATTTTGCAGCTGTGAACCATGAGGCACAATAATTCGACAAAACCATTTGTGCTTTAGAATGAGGCTCAAACCTGCTTCTGTTTAGTTATTGAGCATATGCTGTGCCAGTATCACCTGTAAGAATGATGCTTGTGTCATGTTTACATCTGTCCATCTCACCATGTGCATGTTCTGCCTGTGTCTGTTTGAGGTTCCCCCTTCACCCCCAGAGGCATTGCGGGATAGGGTCAATGTGCTGCCAACTGAAAATGGTTTTAAACATGTATAATAGACAAATGTGAGCAGAAGGGCGGGTTCTGTGCTAAACAGATGTGCTGTTGTTGTTGGGAGCTGCAGAGGAAAGAGCAGGAAGCTCTGATTGGCTCTTTCTTTCCTTCTCTGTTTAATTAGGCTGAAACTCTGTATAATACTGATGTGCTCGGCTCTGGCTTTGTTTTCACTCAGGATACTTTGCTCTGGTATGTGAAATATGCAAAACACACTTTCCTTTGAATGGTTGGATTAGGTGCCCTCTGCGAGCAGCAGTGTTTACCAGTGTTTACCAGTGTGCATCGTGGTGCATCGTGGTGCATCGTGGCCATCTTCAGCATGACCAGGCCATTTGAAAAGGAGCCAAATGAACGTGTATTTACAGATTTAGTGTGGGACTATATACTGTAAATACCTAAACATTTCAATAGAGCTCCTAAAGTGGGCAGTACCTGGAGCAGTAAAGAGGAGAGTGAGGAGGAGGGGCAGGGTCTGGAGGAGTAAAGGGAGAACGAACCACCTGAATACAGGATTACTCAAACATGCATGAGTCACTTGAAATATTACGAATGATGAAGAAATACTCTTATAACATGGTCGATTTCATATGGCCATTAGGGTTGGGCGGTAATACGGTAATACGGTATACTGCGGTATCTAAAAATAGCAACGGTATCAGATTCGAATCACCGATTCATATGCCACGATGCGATACTATCACGATGCATCACGATACTTGAATTATTGCGATGCATTGCAATATATTCGACATGGGGGCTCATTTCCGAGTTAGCCAGAGTGCTGCAGAGATGTGGAGACACTTTTTAGCGAATTTCAGTGTCTGTGTATCTGGGTCGTGTCTTCAATTGATACAGAACTCTGAGCAACTCAATTCAGAACTGAATTTATTGAATAACAAAAACAAATAAACCAAACCAATAACAAAAAAAGTGCAGAGGATTTTTTCTAAAACATAAAATGATGTTCAAACATTTGCCATTTTGGAGGTAGCGACCATCATAAACAATACCCTTTCACAAAGGAAAAAGTGCAGAGGATTTATAAAAAAAAATATATATATATTTTTTTAATTAATATTAAATATTAAATTATTAATTAATAATTGATTTTTGGCATCAAGAATCGATGCAGTATATTGTGAAAGTTAGTATCGCGATGCATTGTCATGACGATTATTTTGCACACCCCTAAAAAATAACATGGTCATATGAAAAATCATTGTACCATAGACTGTATATATAAATGCACATAGCTGACCTGCTCGCCGCTACATTCTGAATAGAAAGTGAGCATGGGCGTGCTTCTGGCTCCACATTGCACTGAAAAACTGTCGCCCCTCTCAACTGCTGCTGTCAGGCTCCTCATTTTGGTCTTAAAATGAACCCACTCTACGTGATCCTGGGTTTTTGTGTAGCTTTTTAAATCAATTTCTGTTTCTAAGAGATTCGGGTCGCCCAGGCCTTTCTGTGTGGAGTTTGCATGTTCTCCCCGTGTCTGGGTGGGTTTCCTCCGGGCGCTCCGGTTTCCCCCACCAACCCAAAACATGCACCAGGTAAAATCCTCCACCTTGGGTCCTGACCAAACCTAAACAAGAAGATCATGGAGATGGTCCCCGGGTGCAGTAATGTGCTGCCCACTGCTCCTGATAACAGGATGGGTCAAATGCAGAGGACAATTTCTCCTGCGTGAGATCAATAAAGTCAATCTTCTTCTTCTTAATAAAATTGACTTCAAATGTGCCTCTCGATGCGCTTCATTTGACTGGATCTGAACATTATGGGCGATGTCCCACTCCCTTAGTCCACTTCTTTGTACAGTCTGTGGTCTATTCTGCTTTAAGAAATTGTCTTCAGACCTTAGATCTACTGAAGCAAACATCTCCGCTTCACAGAGCAGAGACGTGACCATATTTAACCCCTGCCTGTCCGTGTGTCACACTGCTGGTCTAAGAATAGCCCGGTACTCGTGACCTCCTTATTCCATCTGCTCTCATCTGCCTCATCTCCTATCACTTCATACTGAGTTATACTGTTTTACAACTCTATAAGGCCTGTGTAAAGCTTTACTGCAGTGTGTGTGTGGGGATCAGAGGTCACCACAGAGGGTTTCCTCAGTGAGCTACAGGAGGTAGAATAGAATAAAATGCCTTTTATTGTCATTCATATGTACAATTTACATCATACATACTCATAATGAGACTGAAAGCATCTCCCTTCAGTGCAGACATTTACGTACGATATTTACAACACAGCAGGACCCATAAAGGGCCCATATTACACTTTTGTTCCTCATCACAAAAATACCTGGAGTTGTGTTTTGTTTCAGTCACATGTTTAACTCCCTGCAGATGTTAGGGTTACGGATCACTTCTCAGGCTCAGTTCTTCTCTCTTCCACCCTGTGACGTCATGTGGAATTGCCAGTCTCTGCTGAACAAAAGATTAAATGTAGCTGTTAACCTGAAAATGACCACTCCATGACATCACAAGGTGGAACTTTGAGCTTTGGAGATGCAGACAGACTAAGTCTGAATGAAAGTGTGAATGAAACAAAACACAACTCCAGGTGTTTTATTCACCATGATGAGTCTTTAGAGGTAAGAGTGGCAGTAACAACAACTAGCATGCTAATTGTGCACATCCTGATCCCTGAGCAATAAAATGCTTTCTAATTACCCAGTTAACCAGGTGCCCAATTCAGTCACATGTTATAACCCTGTGCATGTTCATATGTATTTGTCTTTAGTTTTTACTTACTTACATTATATTTGACTGTTTATCTCAGATGTGTGTGTTTGTAGTAGTAGTAGTAGTAGTAGTAGTAGTAGTATTTGCAGTGTGAGGATGAGCCCGAGTCACCTGCTAAAGGCCGGCCCACATATGCTTCTATTTCTAACTGCGCTCTCATTATAAATACATGTGCAGCTCTTATTCAGCTGCTCCTCCCGCTGGACAGGAGCTCCCCTAATGTTAAAGAAGTATTACTGTATATATCCTAACAGCTCCATGTCCATGTTGTCCACCATTTTGTGAGTTTTTGACCTATACATTTTACATAAGTTTACATTTTACAAAAGAACTCAGAATTCCGTGTTATAGTTGGTAAAGGCACTGGATTGGATTTTTCCCATGTATTTGTACAGATATATTGTATAAGCAGCTTTTGAGGTCCAAATAAATCTGTCTGGAGAAACAGGACATTAGCATGCTAGCTGTTGTTAGCATTACATAAGACTGACATAAAAGCCCATTCTTGTCTGTGAAAGTAGTGAAAAGCACTTATAAAGTCATCATGGTGAATAATTAGGATGTTCAGGATGCATCAGGTAAATGAGGAAAGACATTTGGACCAGTGCAAACAGTTTCCAATGAAGTACTTTTGCACATTTAAGACACTTACAGCACCTTGAACATTTTGCATAACTTAGAGGTGCTATAGTAAACTACATTACTAAACTTCTGTCCTATTGATTATTTATTTCCTTTCAGGCCAAAAGAGACTTTTCTATAGCATGCTGCTCAATCTATGATAGTTTTATTGTTTTTCTTTATCTTCAGTCACGATCTGACATCTGTGAAAGAGGCGACTCTTTAGTAAGGTTTTGTTTAGAGTTTCATCATTTCAAGGGGTAAAAGAGTTTGAACCATTTTAAACAGATCTTAGGCGTGTCATTTCTTGTCTCTCTTACTTTGTAGATAAAATGAGTTCTCAAATTGTCTTATGTCATATAAACAAATATGAAAAAGCCAATCTTTTAAACAACTCTTGGAAAAGAACAGATTCAAACGATTCAGATCCCATAAAAGAGCCGAAAGTCCCATCTCTGCCCATCACTAAAAGACAGGGCTTTCTCTCGTGGCTTCAAGTCTCTGCACTCCCTTTGTCTGCTCGTGTTGTTTCCTCCTCGCCTGGTGTATGATCCTGTCCCCTCTGTCCCCTCTGTCCTCTGTCCTCTGTCCCCTCTGTCCTCCTCTGTCCCCTCTGTCCTCTGTCCCCTCTGTCCTCCTCTGTCCCCTCTGTCCTCTGTCCCCTCTGTCCTCTGTCCTCCTCTGTCCCCTCTGTCCTCTGTCCCCTCTGTCCTCTGTCCCCTCTGTCCTCCTCTGTCCCCTCTGTCCTCTGTCCCCTCTGTCCTCTCTCCCCTCTGTCCTCTGTCCCCTCTGTCCTCTGTCCTCTGTCCTCCTCTGTCCCCTCTGTCCTCTGTCCTCCTCTGTCCTCTGTCCTCTGTCCCCTCTGTCCTCTGTCCCCTCTGTCCCCTCTGTCCTCTGTCCTCTGTCCCCTCTGTCCTCTGTCCTCCTCTGTCCTCTGTCCCCTCTGTCCTCTGTCCCCTCTGTCCCCTCTGTCCTCTGTCCTCTGTCCCCTCTGTCCTCTGTCCCCTCTGTCCTCTGTCCCCTCTGTCCTCTGTCCCCTCTGTCCTCTGTCCCCTCTGTCCCCCTCTTCCCTCCTCTGCCCTCTGGTTCTTCTCCTGTTCCCCGGCTGGACCTTTCCCACCGGGGTAGGGTCCTGTCTGTGTGAGCAGGCCTTTTACATGCTAATGCCCCCTGTGTGTGTGTGTGTGTGTGTGTGTGGGTGTGTGTGTGTGTGTGTGTGTGTGTGTGTGTGTGTGTGTGTGCATGTGTGTGTGTGCATGTGTGTGTGTGTGCGTGTGTGTGAGCATATGTGTGTGTAGCTCTGAAACTATCTAACCAGACGCCAGAGAAATTTGAAAAACAAAGAGACAGATTAGTTGAGATAGTTTCAGAGCTATTTCAGTGTAGTGAGCTCCTCCCTGCAGCGAGATATAAACAGGGACTAACCAGCACTAGAACCAGAACTGACGAAGCCTCTTGGATGAGCGACGAAACGTTTTCAACCAAACAAACTTTGTCCAGTTGACAAATTGAATTTCTCCTTTTATCCTGGATTCTACCTGGACGACTGAGGGACTCTTCACGCATTACAGTTACTAATTCAATGCTCTGCAACAAACAGAATATGGCACAGAGAACAGAATTCTAGAGTATTATTCTGAACAAACAAAAAACATGCACCACAGGTAAATCCTCCATCTGAGGTCCTGGTCCCCGGGCGCAGTCATGTTCTGCCCACTGCTCCGGAATAAAGGATGGGTCAAATGCAGAGGACAAATTTCCCTTTGGGGATAATAAATAAATAAATACATGACAAGATGTAAAAGTAGTATTTCTAATGCCACAATAAAGTGAAAATCCTCAGTTGTCCAAAAGTGCTGGATTAGGATTAGCAGCACATTGTGTTTCTGGATTAGTGTAATTTCAATAATCTGATGGTCACACGTTTTGGAAATAAAACTACTGTTCTTTATACTCTGGGCACGTTTTGCTGCTCATTTTATTTAAGGCATTTTGAAGTTAAACAAAAAAACTCACAGGTACTGTATTTCATTTTTAAAATTTAAATTCCATAAACATGAACCCAGATACGAGATAAACATGTTCAAATCAGATATGACTTTTACTAATGAAAATTCTAATGCTGAATTATTCTTATTTACAAAAACATTGCACATGATGGACAAGTTTCTAGTGAAACTAATGTCTCTGTCTGATCTGAACGGTCTCAACCTAAACCCCAGCACCTGCACCAATCATGACTCAGTGCTAGTGCAGCCTCTGCAGCTCAGGGAGGGAATTCTGGAGGTTTTGAGCTTCACATGTTCTGACCATATACTGAGAATGAGACACACTTATGTGTCCTCTGTCTGCTGCTTAAGCCTCTGGAGACACAGGGTCACTTTAAGATGCTCTAATTTAGCAAGATTTTTTAACATTAGTGAAATTGTACAAAACCGCAGCTCCGAACAGCTCCTTTTGAGAATAAAGCTGATCCATCCTTTAGTGTGAGTCCCCAGATGATGAGGCTGTGTTCTGGGCGTGCTCAGGAGGACTTTATGTGGCGTGTGCAGGGGACGGGGGGAGGGAGTGTCCTAATTGTCCTTCAGGGACGAAACAAGTGCCAGGGGACGAGGAGGGAGGAGACGAGGAGGGAAGAGACCGCAGAGAGGAGATAAGGAGACAACAGACACAAGGGACGAGACAACAAGGTAAAAGACAGGACTGTAGGAGACCAGGAGGTAGGACATGAGGACACAAAAGAAGATATGAAGACATAAATGAGGAGACAGGAGGAAGGACACAGGAGTTGGGAGGTAGGAGTCAAGGAAGTAGGAGACAGGAGGTAGGAGTCAAGAGGTAGAAAGCAGCAGGAAGAATGTAGGAGACAAGGAAGAGGGAAACAGTTTGATGTAGGAGACAAGGAGATATGAAACAAGAGGGTAGGATACAGAAAGTAGGTGACTTGTACAAGATAAAAGGATGTAGGAGAAAGGATGTAGGAGAAGTGAAATGATGGTAGGACACAGGAGGCATTGATACTTTGCAGCTGATGTCATCAACATTCCTTGAGGGTGATGCTAGCTGTAGGCTCTGCTCTGTCTAAAGCTCAAATTACTCAAGATAACTCAAATTTTAATTTTAATCCATTTTAATCTGAATTATTTAGTTGGAACTATGTCAGGTGAGCTGATTTGTGCTGTTCAACAAGTTCCTCTCAACATTACATACAAGCTAGCATTCGTCCACAGTTTTAGCCTCTCACATTAATGAAAACCAAACTCCTGAACAG
Source organism: Paratrypauchen microcephalus (assembly GCA_036785185.1). NCBI lineage: Eukaryota > Metazoa > Chordata > Actinopteri > Gobiiformes > Gobiidae > Paratrypauchen > Paratrypauchen microcephalus. Next base: position 834,539 of record JAVJIX010000263.1, read on the forward strand.
GACCAGGACAGATCACAGGCTCCTGAAAATGTGCTCTTTTAATCAATCTTAAAACTTTTTTGACAGTTGCCACATTTACATTAGAGCTTTAATTCCGAATAAAAATGTATTCTGCTTTAAAAAGACCATGTAAACACTTATCATCAGAATTAAACTTAATTCCAAATTAAGTGGTTTTATTCCGATTTTAAAGCCAAATTAAATTAAAAATACTTCCGGTCGTTTGGTGCATGTGCTCGTTGGGTCGCCTTTCTGATGCAGATGGCGGCCTGGAGCAAACGTTGGTCTCGAAACTGTTTTTTAAATAAGTACGCTGGAAGAACTAGAAATAATGAAAAGAGTGGATGGCAGAAAAAAATAAAAACACAAACTAAAGTGAGGTGTTGTGTGTGTTTTCTTCCAGTCGACATAAACACGTTCGTGTCCCTGTCCAATCAGAACCCTTCCCGACCCACAGACGAGGGGAATTAAAGCCGATGTAACGTGTTTTCCATTTAAAGATCCCATGACATGGTACTTCTTGATGCTTTTATATGGCTCCTTAACGGTTCCCTAATACTGTAAATCAGAGGTCTTCAACAGGGGGGTCGCGACCCCTAGGGGGGTCGCGGAGGTACTGCAGGGGGGTTGCGAAATCTTTTGATTTCACTTTAAAATAATATAATTTTATATTTTATAGTGTAAAATACAGTATTAACCTGTGTATTATTTCCTTGTATTGGATGTACCATAACAGAGTAGCAATGTTTATACATGACACTAAGCTCAATTTAATATAAAACACAATTCTATGCCGTATATATAGTAGGGGGTCCCTGGCCCAGTTCACCATCTGTTTGGGGGTCCCTGGCCTGAAAAACGTTGAAGACCCCTGGTGTAAATGAATCCTTCTTCAAAATCAACACTCAGTGCATGAGAAACAGAGATAAGATGAGAAAGAGTCATAAATATCTCTCTCAAACTCTTTATTCTGGGCGTTGTTGCTTGAATGCAAATGAGGAGAAAAGAGATGGCCAATAGTAGAGGGTGGGGGCGTGGCCAAACTCTCCGCTCAGAGCTCAGAGCCCACAGCTGATCCATTTCCGTGTTTTTGCACAGGGGGAGAGATTTGAAGCGTTCCATTGAAAAATAAACACATTTCCACAGAAAATAAAATTAAACCACTGCTGTTCAAAGGTCCAGAGGCTCAGATAAAGGACTTCCGAGCCTAGAAACACTCGGACGTGCCTCCAGGCAAATAAAAAAACGCATTTTGCATTGCCTAGCGCATTCACAGTCCAAACTCTCTGGGCGGGATTTACAGAGACGCTGAGTACAGACAGACGGGGGTGGAACTGCATTTGCATTTCTTTTTTCGATCTGACGTCAATAAGTTTCCTTGTTCAAAATCGCCCGTTTGAGCTCCGATTTTTTCAAACGCAGAAAAGGATCGCAAATGCTCAGTTTAGACATTTTGCAACTTTTAACCATGGGGGGGGGGGGGGGGGGGGGCTAAACAGGGTAGGGGAGCTCACATTAACGTTCAAAAACCTCAGAAAGTGAAAATTTCATGGCATGGGACCTTTAAACCTCTAGAGTTAGGATTCGGGTTGTAAACTTGAAGGAGAATAAATTAAATTCCAAACTATTTAATTCAGAATAATTGATTTGGAATAAATAAACATAATGTAAATGTTCAAGTGTTTGCTAATGTGTGCGTTGTGTCTCCATGGTAACTGCTCATACATGTAGGTGTGATGTCATTGCAAGTATCAATAGGAAACTAGAGGAAGGAGGTGGGAGTTTAGGAAGTAGGAGGTAGGAGGTGAATGTGGCCTGTGGGACTCTCAGTGCTCTGGAGATCTGACACTGATAGTTTTGTGTGTTTATGAATGAAGCGTCTGCTTTGTGCACACTCAAGTGGCGTTTGTGTTCTACTGTAAAAACAACACTCCAGATTCATATGTTTTCAGAGTTTATTTAAAGGGTCCATAGTACACTATTTCTGATCTATGTGATGATGTTGTGTTTGGAGTTGTGTTTTGACACCTTGTTCCACCTTGTGATGTCATGTGGTGATACAGGAGGTGCTCCACTGTGTTCCACACCTTCACTAGAATCATTTGGATACATTCAGCCCGGGATCTGCCGTTCTCATCTGAATAAAGGTAAAAGGAGCTGTTCATTTGAAAGCTACCACTTTATGACATCACGAGGTGGAACAGAGAATGTTGAGCTTCAGAGATGTAGACAGACTAATAATAAAGTGTTACTCAAACATGTGAATGAAACAAAACACAAGTCCAGGTGTGTTTCTGAGGAGGGAACAACGTTCTAACATGAGTTTGGGTGATATAAGAACTTTGTGCCTGTGTCTGCTCTATAATATATACTCACACTGACATTTTTATGTAAAACACTCTGCCCTGTCTATTTAGTAAGTCTGCCTCTGCGTCAGTTTCCGATCAATTATTGATTTCCAATCTGCCCCCCCCCCCCCTTCCTTCTGTTGCCAAAGAAAAAGATCACCGTACGTTTACCTCTCCAATTGTTTCTTCTGTCATTACATGTTGTAAAATTGTCTGCATCTTTTTTTTCTACTCTGTTGTAACCAAGTTGGCGCCGCGAATGGCCGCCCTGGTGCTCGGAGTGTCTGTCCGCTCCAGGTATCGAAGCAAGTTCCTAATGTTGTGAACCTGTTCACTCATATGGCAATAAAAACCTTCCTGATTCCTGATTCCTGATAATCTATATATAATCTAATCTGTGACACCTGTGGATCATTATGTTATTTCTGACAAGCAGCATTGTTATTACTTTTTTGCCCAAAATGGCTACACGGTGTCAACAATTAAACAAAAAAAAAATCTACAAAGTCAGTACCTCAGTACATACACCGGCCTATGCACAGTGGGGTGTATAGGTCAGAATCAAAGACGTCTTGAATACAGGACAGGAGTATAAAGGTTAAACATGAATTACA
>JAVJIX010000263.1:845000-877500 GCA_036785185.1 Paratrypauchen microcephalus
AAGTGCACCAAAGTGGACCCCTGAGGTCCTCCGGCATAGCACTTTGCTGCAGAGAACGTTCATGTTTTTAAGAGTGGCTCAAGACTCACCTGTTTAGTTTGGCCTTTGATTGACTTCGGTCGTCTGTTTGCTTGTCTTTTGTTTGTTCTTTTGTTTGTTTGCTTGTCTATCTGTTTGTTGTTTGTTCGTCTGCTTGTTTGTCTGTTTGCTTTTTTTTTTTTTTTTTCCTCTGGCAGCACGGTGGCTGAGTGGCTAGCACTCATGCTTCACAGCAAGAAGGTTCCGGTTGCCCGAGCCTTTCTGTGTGGAGTTTGCATGTTCTCCCCGTGTCTGGGTGGGTTTCCTCCGGGTACTCCGGTTTCCCCCATCAACATGCTCCATAGGTAAAATCCTCCAGCTTAGGGCCTGACCAAGACTAAACAACAAAACAAAATCATGGGGATGGTCCCGGGTCAAATATAGAAACAACTTCTCCTGTGCGAGATCAATAAAGGTCTGTAAGGCGCTTTGTGTTACAATTTTGTATGAAAAGCGCCTCATAAATATTGTTTGATTGATTGATTGATTGAGTAAAACAAATAAGGTTTAGATTGTAAAAAACACGTTAATTCTCCTTTAATGTCATATTATGTCACATTATAATCCTCCAGAAAAGTGACAGTGCAGTTTTCTTCAGCAGGAGCCGTTGTTGGGAAGTGCTCCCCAGTTTGAGAAACCCGGTGGAGCTGAGGTTCCCACAGTGTCCTGTGTGACATTTGTAATCACTTTAGTCTAAATGAAGTTTGTGAGGCGATAAAGAAGCCTGCAGTGCTCACTCTGGTCCACACAAGTGTACGGCTCACTGTGCTTAACACCACAGTCCAACCACAGTCATGCACACTCTGAAAACAATAAACAGATCTGTGATTTGACTATGAAATGTTCTTTGTAGTGCGTTTCACATTCGCAAAATGTTTCATTAGTTTGGAATATCATTAATAGGGATGCACCAATACCGATACTGGTATTGAATATCAGTGCTGATGCTGAAACATTGACTGAATTGGGTTTTGTTCCATGTTATCGGTTTGGCTGATATCCTGGTTAATAAGACAGACATTTACACACTGATTTTGGCCTAGAATGTCTCATAATGTTTGAACTTTAAATACAGTATGACACTGACTTATAGTCGTGTGAAGGATAAAAACAGTTCCATAACCCTACTGGATCTCTTGTGCAATAAGTTAACTGTGTTTTAAGAAAATAAGTGCATTTTCCAGCCGTACACTGGCACCGCCGGGCGCTGGGTGTGATACTTGTAGTCAAAGTATCAACATCAGTGCTAGAAGTGAAAAAGCTGCACCATTAATCAATGAAAAAAGAAAACATATAATTGGTGATATACTAGTAAAGAGATTTCTATATAAAGTAGTATGGTACATAATATTGGCGTCCTCAGAGTTCAGTTCAGTTGAATCTTTGGTTTAAAGAGTTTGAGAGTGAACGAGGGAACAGAGTGTTTTCCTCTCATTCTTTTGCCCCGGCCTGTAAACACTCGCTCTAAAATAATGGACATGTTTAAGTGGCACATTACTGCCACTTCAAAGCACAATTCCTTTTCAGTGAAATCTGAGACAGTTTATATTACATTTCTAATAAAGAACACATATTATACACAATGTACTTTTTTGATCTCTTAAGCATGTGACATCATCATCTCTTAAGCATCTAAAACATGCCTGGAGTTGCTGTTTCATTCACAGTTTCATTAATCCAAAGTCCTCTTATCTGAGCCTCAAAAATGCTTTGTTCGTATTTTGCCCGGGTTGTTTTGTCACAGGTAAAACTCCAGACACCCACACCTCCTACACACTTTAGATGCCCATAAACCGTCTCCAGTCTCATTCTGCAAGCTTCATGTGTTTTCTTTACCAGTGTTCATCCCTGTTGCCCCTAAATGACTTTTTTAAAAGTTAGACAATGAGAAATACTGATCCCCAGGTGACCAAAAGCATGTTTTAAAGAGAATTAAAGCCACAAGAATGCATATTATGTTCTTAAACTTCAGTGTTTCTCAAACTGTGGTGTATGTAACATCAGTGCGTGGTTTGCACACTTATCCTTGTGGTACGTTAATATTTGTAATGTTATTATTATTTTACTTTACAGTCAGTCCTATCCACTTTTTGTTCCTCCTCTGGGTATTTTCTTTCTACTGTAGTTGCTGCAGTCCTAGTGTAGACTTGGTTTAGACCTGGTGCTACTTTGAAAGCCAAATCTTTTCTTCTGTGGTGGGCATGACAAGTTTGAAAACCACTGCTAAAACATTTGATTTCATTTAGCTATTTTCACCATGCGTTTAAGAGAATCTAGCATAAAAGTTTAAACACAAGAAAGATGGAAAACACTGATGAAACTCTCCTCCCTGCACATGCGCTGCAGCTGCACCACTGAGCCGCACTCAAACCCCTTTGTATCTCTGTGGGGCACCGGTGACAGCCAAACAAATGTGCTGAAATCTGTTTGTGAGGAGCTGTTTATGTCCCAAACTCACCATGGAGCCAAAACAACCCCCCTCCACAACAGACCCGGCGGCAGAGTGGAGGGGGCTCGTGTCTGGGGGGGACAGCCCGGGGAGTCCCTAAGCCCTCCTTCTGGGTCAGTGGGATTTGTTTCCTGGTCTGGCTGCAGCTAATAGTCCATTAGCATACATTTGCCTCTCCAAACAGCCCCTCAGCTCAGCCGGGGGAGGGGGCCATCTGACCACTCATTCTCTCATGTTTTTAGTGTTCTTTTAGGACTCTTTCTCTTTATTGTCATTTAAATATTATTTTTATAGTTTAAAGGGCCCATATTATACTATTTTCTGATCTCTGTTATAATGTTGTTTCCTTGTCACAAACAGGCCTGGTTTTATTTAATTCACACATGGTTTAATCCACTGATCCAAAGGTTGGTGGTTCAAATCCCGCTCTTGACATAAGAAACATCAGTGGTTGAGCGGTCAGATCCACTGACCCACAGGTTGGTTGGTACGATTCCAGCTCCCACAGATGAATGCTGCCGTTGTGTCCTTGGGCAAGACACTTAACCCTCCTCGCCCCCAGTGTCTGCGTACACTGGTGTGTGAATGCGTGTGTGAATGGGTGAGTGGTTCCTTGTTGTAAAGTGCTTTGGGTGCCTTGAAGGTGGAAAAGCGCTGTATAAAGATGTGACCATTTACCATTTTTACCATTTAATAACACACAAACGCCTCATATTTAGGTGGGGTTCTTCTCTAAAACTGAAAACGCTTTCGATGGTGCATAGTTTTCACTTTATGTATTAATGATGTTTTGGATAAATTTTATAGCAGAAAAATTCGATTCGATTCGATTCTCTTGTGGACACATCGATGCATTTGGATCGTCAGCTGTAGGATCGATGCATCGATATGAATCTGTTCCACCTTGTGATGTCATGTGATAATACATGAAGTGCTCCACTGTGTTTTAAACTTCACTTTATAACTTTACTACAATCAGTTGGCTAATTTCAGTGCTGGAATTTCCAATCTCTATGGAACAAAAGGTAAATCAGAATCAGAAAGATTTTTATTGCCATTGTCAAGTGAACACAATTCACAAAACTGGGAACTTGTCTCTGTGATACGGTGCGAACATTAAACACTAAATAATCATAACTAGAATATAACTCTCATATAGTAAAAAAACAAGGTTCAGATGAGCAGCATCAGAACAGTAGTGCAAACATGACTTCATTAAAGTGACTGGTGATATAAAGTGTCCAGCTTTGTGCAGATGTTCTGAATTGTTCATGAGTCCAACAGCAGAGGGAAAGAAACTGTTCTTGTGACGGGAGGTTCTGGTCCCGATGGACCGTAGCCTCCTGCCAGAGGGAAGTGGCTCAAATAGTCCATGTCCAGGGTGAGAAGTGTCAGCTGCTCTCCGGCCTGCTCGCCCCCGAGTCCTGGAGACGTACAGGTCCTGGAGACGTACAGGTCCTGGAGACGTACAGGTCCTGGAGACGTACAGGTCCTGGACAGATGGAAGGCTGCAGCCAATCACCTTCTCAGCAGAGCGCACAATGCGCTGCAGTCTCTGTTTGTCCCTGGCAGTGGCTCCAGCACCACACAGTGATGGAAGAGGTGAGGATGGACTCAATGATGGCCGTGTAGAACTGCACCATCATCTGGACTGGCAGCTTGGCTTTTCTTAGCTGCCGCAGGAAGTACAACCTCTGCTGGGCCTTCTGGATGAGGGAGTTGATGGTCGGCTCCCACCTGAGGTCCTGTGTGATGCAGGTCCCCAGGAACCGGAAGGAATCAAAAGGAGCTTCATGACATCACAAGGTGGAACAGAGCATTTTGAGCTTTGGAGATGTAGTCACTTTACCTGCTACTTATTTATGTAACCACCACTGTCCATCACTGCACTGTTCACAATCATCTGAGTCATTTTATTGTAGTGATATTATATATTATTATATATTATTGTAGTGATATTATATATGACTGAACTGGAGTCACTTTAACTGCTGTTTGTTCACTGCTCAGAACCAAAGACATTTATTGTGCAGCGTTCCTGTGCCTTTTAACCTTACACTGTTGTGTTTTTTAGTTGATTGTACATACTTATTATTATTATTTATCTTAATTTTGATGCATGCTCATATTTTCCTACTGTTTCTGAAACTTGTGTTGTGACACTGTAATTTCCCCATTGTGGGACAAATAAAGGATTATCTTATCTTATCTGATCTTATCTGATCTTATCTTATCTTAGACAGACTAATAATAAAGAGTTACTCAAACATATGAATGAAACAGAACACAAATTCAGGTCTGTTTTTGAGGAGGAAACAACATTATAACACGACTTAAAGCTCACAAGACTCAGTTTTGCGTAATATAGGACCTTTAAATGTGAAAATCCAATTGAAGCTCATATTATAAAAAAGTGTTTCAATACTAGGTCAAAGACATGTCCCTTACACTGCACTGTCCCCTGTCCTAACCCACTTCCTGTCTCTTGTGCTCAGGTATCGGTAAGAACGTGATCTGTGACCGCACTGCCACCCCATTGGACGCCTTCAGGATGATGTCAGCGGCGCAGTACTACCCCAAACTGCTGAGCATCATGGGAAACGTGCTGCGCTTCCTCCCCGCCTTCGTACGCATGAAGGAACTGGTGGAGGAGGGGTACGTGGGTGAGCTGCTGGTGTGCGAGGCTCAGGTGGGTGAGCTACTTTTTTATGGGTTTCCTGTTATAGGAGCCAAATAAAATATCCACGTTTTACCTTCATATTTGCACAGCTAAAGTTTCAGTGTATCCGCCAGTTTCACTGGAGATGTTCAGCTGGACACTTAATAGTTGCTCATTGGCTCACATTTTTCACCTTTGTGCAACATAAAACACACACACTCTGAGAGGAAACGTGAGAGGGCCCATATTACGCTATTTCCTGGTATAATGTAGTTTCCTCATCCCAGACAGACCTGGAGTTGTGTTTTGTTTCTGAACAAAAGGTAAAAGTAACTTGAAATCTCCCACTACGTGACATCACAAGGTGCAACAGTATATTGAGTTCTCGCAGGTTGAGCACTCTGTTCAACCTTGTGATCATGTGGTAATACAGGAAGTGCTCCACTGTGTTTGTAAACTCCATATATCTGGATAAATTCAGCCCTGGAATTGCAAATCTCTACTGAACTAAGGGTAAAAGGAGCAGTTCACTTGAAAACTACCACTACATGACATCACAAGGTGAAACAGAGCATTTTGAGCTTTGGGGATGCCAACAGACTAATAATAAAAGGTTACTCAAGCGTGTGTTGCATGTAAACATAACTCCAGGTATGTTTTTGATGAGCTAACAACATCACAATAAGGCTTAATTTTACATTATATAGTTTAATAATATCAATTACTGACACAAAACATCCCCAACAATGTTCAGCCAAATCAGAGAATGTATTAATTTTTTTCTGTTTAATGATGCAGTCTTCTGTCAGCACCATGACTCAGGCACTACTGCCCCCTGCTGGACCAGATGGTTTGACATGTTAAAGGTCCCATGGCATGAAATTTTCACTTTCTGAGGTTTTTGAACGTTAATGTGAGCTCCCCTACCCTGTTTAGCCCCCCCCCATGGCTAAAAGTTGTGAAATGTCTAAACTGAGCATTTGCGATCCTTTTCTGCGTTTGAAAAAAACACAGCTCAAACGGGCGATTCTGAACAAGGAAACTATGTGACGTCAGCTCGAAAAAAGAAATGCAAATGCAGTTCCACCCCCGTCTGGATGTCTACCCACCGTCCCTGTAAATCACGCCCAGAGAGTTTGGACCGCGAATGAGCTACGCAATGCGAAATGCGTTTTTTTTATTTGCCTGGAGGCAGGTGCGAGTGTTTCTAGGCTCGGAAGTCCTTTACCCGACCCTCTGGACCTCTGAAACAGCAGTGGTTTAATTTTATTTTCTGTGAAAATGTGTTTTTTTCATTAAAATGCCTCTCATTTCTCCCATCGCGCTTAAAACGCGGAAGTGGGGAGACAGTGCACAGAGCTGTCTCCCAGCTGTGTCCTTCTCATTTGCATTCAACCAACAACGCCCATAATGAGGTGTTCAGAGAGTTATTTTTTGACTCTGTTCCATACATGTGTCTTTCTCATGCACTGAGTGTTGATTTTGAAGAAGGATTCATTTACAGTATTAAGGAACCATTAAGGCGCCATATAAAATCATCAACAAGTACCATGTCATGGGATCTTTAAGGTGCTAATCTGGATATTTTTCATTTGGTTGTAAATATACAGTAGGTTGTATGTATAAATGGACATAGCTAACCCGCTAGACGCCGTGTTCCAAACAGTGAGTGTGAGCTTGGGTACGCTTCCGGCTCCATCAACTCTGGGTTCAGTTCACTTTATATAGAAAAAACACTCTCTCTGTAACTCAGTGAGCCTCATCATGTTGGTCTGAAAAAGTTTGCATGAACCCTGTCCACACGATCCTGGGGTTTTTATTTTGCTATTCTGTTCGTAAATCAAGTTATCAGCATTAATAACAGACAAATCAGATGGCCTCTTTCATTTAGGTCGCTCCCATTAGTGTTAGCAACAGGATGATTGACAGCTTTGCTAACCGCCCACACCGCTGGACAGGGGCTGTGGAACCTGGCTTTAAATTCACCCCTAAAACTGTCAACCGCGCTGAACTTCATTTGACTGGAGCTGAATGCTCTGGGTCACACTCACTTAGTCCACTTCTTTATACAGTCTGTGGCTGTAAATGGAAGTCTCCATTACATGTTTTTTACATTTACACAATTATGTCACATTAAATGAAAAACATGATGCAGATTTACCCAGATATCAGTATAAGTATATCTGCATTCTGACTATTCTTTTTGACATTTTTACAGTAGAAATTCAGTCTGTACTAATGTCCTGCCTTTGTACAGTGTTATGATGACCTCTACCTTGTCTCCAGGTGCACAGTGGGAGCCTGCTGGGTAAGAAATACAACTGGAGCTGCGACGACCTGATGGGAGGGGGTGGCCTGCACTCGGTGGGCAGTTACATCATCGACCTCCTGACCTTCCTGACTGGCCAGCGCGCCATCAAGGTGCACGGCTTCCTCAAGACCTTCGTCAAGCAGACCGCCCACATCCGTGGCATCCGCCAGATCACGAGTGACGACTTCTGCACCTTCCAAATGGCACTGGAGGGTGGCGCCTGTTGCACCGTAACGCTAAACTTCAATGTCCCGGGGGAGTTCCGCCAAGAGGTCATTGTTATAGGAACGGTCGGTCGGCTAACGGTGACCGGCACGGATTTGTACGGACAGAAGAACGTTGGCGGACCTGAACTTTTGCTCAAAGACTCCACGCCTCTGGAAAAGTCTGCGCTACCGGAGAAGGCGTTCAGCGATATTCCGACACCGTATCTGATTGGGACGATTCGGATGATCCAGGCGGTCCGGGAGGCGTTCCAAGACCAGGATGACCGTAGGACATGGGATGGGAGACCTCTGACTATGGCGGCGACGTTTGAGGACTGCCTGTATGCTCTGTGTGTGGTGGACACCATCAAGAAGTCAAATCAGAGTGGAGAGTGGCAGAGCATCGCGGTGATGACGGAAGAGCCTGAGGTCAGCCCGGCATACCTGATCAGCGAGGCCATGAGACGCAGTCGCATGTCTCTGTACTGTTAGCACGGCACTGGACTGAAGGGGAGAGGAACCAGAGGAACCAGAAGAGATGTTTAGCTGTTCACACCTGAAGTGATTTAAAGAGAACAATGCAATGCAAAAACGTCAATGTCTGACAATACCATTATGGGCTGAAGCTTTTCATACCAAGTTAAATTTAGACAGACGCGTGTAAAATTGCATTATTTAAAGGTGCTTTTGTGTAACTTTTCTAGTGGAGGGTCTGCCACCACGTCTCCATATATGCATCGGCTTAAGACAAACTGTTCCTTCCTGATTTGAAGGACTTTGAATCTTCCTAAATTGTGAGGATTTTGTCCAGGGGCGGGGCTTAGTGTTCCATGTCAAAACAAAAGCTAAACTACAGCAGTTTAGCTGTGTCTTCCCTGGAGAGAGTGAGTTCAGTTCATAATCAGCAGATGGAATTACAGATAATATTAAAATAATAATGACATTTTGTGATCCATTAAATACAGTTAACTAAGACTTTTAATTATTTTATTACAGCTCAGTTTTGCCAAGACCCAGGTATGCAGATCTTACCAAAAACCTAATTTGCCTGTTCCGACCTAACCCTGATCCTAACCTATATTTGAAACTGATGAGACAAAAATCAACACTGCAGTGGAACCACTAACACTAAATTGCTGTTTTTGGTACAATTTTAGGTGAAATTCTTCTTTGTCTTGTCAAAAGTCTGTTTCTTTAGACTTGGCACACTGTCTGAAACTGAAAACACTGTTTAAAAGTTGGTTGCCATGGTTGCAATAGAATGATCCCGCCCCCGGACTAAATGAGACGTTTTTAGGGAGTCTGGAGGACCTTTCCCCATTCAAAAGATTTAATCCTCTGATTCGAATTGCTTAATTGCTGTAATCACGGACGACTAACCCTAACTCATTAATATACTGTGGGTTTACACATTCTAGAATGTGACGTCATGGGGGAGGGGACAGTTTTCCACAGTAATTACACTGTACTTTGCTGTGAAATATCCAAAAGAAAAAACAACTGTGTGTTTTAACCATATTCATTTTCTCCCAGGCATATTAAATAGTTTTGGCCAATAGAATGTTGAGATGTTATTTGAAACTTTTTCCAGCTTCTCTTGAGTTTCAGAACATCACAACATTCTACTGACAAATAATATTTGATACAAATGGGGGCAGTTAAATTCAGATAGTTCAAATGTAGATTTTGGATGTTGTACAGTGAGGTCCTGGGTTTAGTCACTAATAGAAATGATCAGGTTCAACATGACATCATCACTTCTACAATCTGAAAACCACCAGTTGTTTTGTTTGAAATTGTTCCACAGTATAACATTAAACTTATATCACTTAAGAAGTGAAGCTAAGTTACTAGTCAGATCTGTGGAGTAAGTAAGAATGCATGTTTTTCCAGGATAAGGACTAATCCGGCTTGGATCAAACACCAGTGTACCTGCAGCAGCTGAAATATGCCTGCTTAAAGTATACACAGGCACTTTATTCAGTCCTGTTTCTAGGCTTGTTAACTTCAGGTGTGAAGTTTAACCAAAATAGTAAAACAGAAGAAAAAAAGATGTAATAAAAAACTGACACCCATCTCTCCATCACACGCTGCCTCTGCCACTGTCCTGTAGAACTGCACTTAAAGGACACTCCTGCTGCACCCCAAAAGCATGGACCTGTTTGGACCAGTGGCTGCTGTTCGCTGGGGCGTTTACACTGAGTATGAACCAATGACTGCTGTCCTTACTGTGACGTCAAACTGCTGTATATGTCTGTGTGCAGAGGAGAGAGGATGGGAGGGGCCAGGCTCATACCTGCTAAATTATTGTATTGTATTATTATTATGAATATATTTGATCTCAGTTATTGCTTTTTTAAGTATTTTGAGTGATTGTGTCCAAGTAATTTTACTTCCCAATAAAGGTTTTTAACATATGAAAAAAGTAATTTCTGGTCTATGTTATAATGTAGTTTCATACCTGGAGTTGTGTTTCATTCACACATGTGTAACGTACAAACCCTGTGTATCGTTTCTGAGGAGGCAACACCATTCGAACATGGCTTAAAGCTCACAAGAATACATTTAGTGTAATATAAGACTTATTATTTCTGGCACAGTGGAAATTAGCTCTCTCATCAAGAAGTTAAAATTGTGTGGACTTTGAGTTTGCATGTTCTCCCTGTTTACTCTTTGATCAATATGCCAATCCTCCAACTAGCTGCTCCTAACCTCACCAAGATCTGGTCCTGGAGATGGGTCCCCAGCATAGGATGGGTCAAATGCAGAGGTTTGCACACTTGACTGTAGCTGTTAGAATCATCAGTATACACAGAATCCAATGGTCTAATATTTCACTGATCCATGTGGTATAAATATAGTGTCACAACAGCTCAAGTAAGGTTCCCTCAGATCGATAAGTGTGAAAGAACATCCCTGACCCCGCCCCTGCCCATATTTGGACACATCCTCTCTCCATGCTGTGTACTGTGTATCTGTATCTGGACTACTGCTCCTGTACATATGAACATTTGATCTACTGCTCCTGTACATATGAACATTTGATCTACTGCTCCTGTACATATGAACATAAGATGTCCTGAATGTGCATCCGTCTGTATGTTTGTGCTGTGGCCTGGGACTTGTTGACTTGTTATTTATTTGAATAAAGTGACTCAGAAACTACATGAAAGTGTGTTCACTATGTGGTCACTTTAGTTCAGAAAAGTGCAGATTGCTCTGCCCCAGGGCAGCTGTGGCTACAACTCATCATCACGGTGTAGAGTGAGAGTAATGACTGCAGCCACTGTAGCACCATCACTGTAGCACCGTCACTGAAGCACCATCACTGTAGCACCGTCACTGTAGCACCATCAGTGTAGCACCATCAGTGTAGCACCATCACTGTAGCACCGTCACTGTAGCACCATCAGTGTAGCACCATCACTGTAGCACCGTCACTGAAGCACCGTCACTGTAGCACCGTCACAGTAGCACCATCAGTGTAGCACCATCACTGTAGCACCATCACTGTAGCACCATCACTGGAGCACCATCACTGGAGCACCATCACTGGAGCACCGTCACTGTAGCACCGTCACTAGCACCGTCACTGTAGCACAGTCACTAGCACCGTCACTGTAACACCGTCACTGTAGCACCGTCACTGTAGCACCGTCACAGTAGCACCGTCACTAGCACCGTCACTGTAGCACAGTCACTGTAGCACCATCACTGTAGCACCGTCACTGTAGCACCGTCACTAGCACCGTCACTAGCACCGTCACTGTAGCACCGTCACTGTAGCACCGTCACTAGCACCGTCACTGTAGCACCATCACTGTAGCACCGTCACAGTAGCACCGTCACTAGCACCGTCACTGTAGCACAGTCACTGTAGCACCGTCACTGTAGCACCGTCACTGTAACACCGTCACTGTAGCACCGTCACTGTAACACCGTCACTGTAGCACCGTCACTGTAACACCGTCACTGTAGCACCGTCACTGTAGCACCGTCACTGTAGCACCATCACTGTAGCACCATCACTGTAGCACCATCACTGTAACACCATCACTGTAGCACCATCACTGTAACACCATCACTGTAGCACCATCACTGTAGCACCATCACTGTAACACCATCACTGTAGCACCATCACTGTAGCACCATCACTGTAACACCATCACTGTAGCACCACCACAGTAGCACCGTCACTGTAGCACCGTCACTGTAGCAGTCACTGTAGCACCATCACTGTAGCACCGTCACTGTAGCACCGTCACTGTAACACCGTCACTGTAGCACCGTCACTGTAGCACCGTCACTGTAGCACCGTCACTGTAGCACCGTCACTGTAGCACCGTCACTGTAACACCATCACTGTAGCACCATCACTGTAGCACCATCACTGTAGCACCATCACTGTAACATAGCACCGTCACTGTGGTACCATCACTGTAGCACCGTCACTGTAGCACCGTCACTGTAGCACCACCACTGTAGCACCGTCACTGTAGCACCGTCACTGTAACATAGCACCGTCACTGTAGCACCATCACTGTAACACCGTCACTGTAGCACCGTCACTGTAGCACCGTCACTGTAGCACCACCACTGTAGCACCGTCACTGTAGCACCGTCACTGTAACATAGCACCGTCACTGTGGTACCATCACTGTAACACCATCACTGTAGCACCATCACTGTAGCACCATCACTGTAACATCATCACTGTAGCACCATCACTGTAACACCACCACTGTAGCACCGTCACTGTAGCACCGTCACTGTAACACCGTCACTGTAGCACCGTCACTGTAGCACCGTCACTGTAACACCATCACTGTAGCACCATCACTGTAGCACCATCACTGTAACATAGCACCGTCACTGTGGTACCATCACTGTAGCACCATCACTGTAGCACCATCACTGTAACATAGCACCGTCACTGTAGCACCATCACTGTAACACCACCACTGTAGCACCGTCACTGTAGCACCGTCACTGTAACATAGCACCGTCACTGTGGTACCATCACTGTAACACCATCACTGTAGCACCATCACTGTAGCACCATCACTGTAACATCATCACTGTAGCACCATCACTGTAACACCACCACTGTAGCACCGTCACTGTAGCACCGTCGCTGTAACACCGTCACTGTAGCACCGTCACTGTAGCACCGTCACTGTAACACCATCACTGTAGCACCATCACTGTAGCACCATCACTGTAACATAGCACCGTCACTGTGGTACCATCACTGTAGCACCATCACTGTAGCACCATCACTGTAACATAGCACCGTCACTGTGGTACCATCACTGTAGCACCGTCACTGTAGCACCGTCACTGTAGCACCACCACTGTAGCACCGTCACTGTAGCACCGTCACTGTAACATAGCACCGTCACTGTAGCACCATCACTGTAACACCATCACTGTAGCACCGTCACTGTAGCACCGTCACTGTAGCACCACCACTGTAGCACCGTCACTGTAGCACCGTCACTGTAACATAGCACCGTCACTGTGGTACCATCACTGTAGCACCGTCACTGTGGTACCATCACTGTAGCACCGTCACTGTAGCACCATCACTGGAGCACCGTCACTGTAGCACCGTCACTGTAACATAGCACCGTCACTGTAGCACCATCACTGTAACACCATCACTGTAGCACCGTCACTGTAGCACCGTCACTGTAGCACCACCACTGTAACACCATCACTGTAGCACCGTCACTGTGGTACCATCACTGTAGCACCATCACTGTAGCACCATCACTGTAGCACCGTCACTGTAGCACCATCACTGTAGCACCATCACTGTAACACCATCACTGTAGCACCGTCACTGTAGCACCATCACTGTAGCACCATCACTGTAACACCATCACTGTAGCACCGTCACTGTAGCACCATCACTGTAGCACCATCACTGTAGCACCATCACTGTAACACCATCACTGTAGCACCATCACTGTAGCACCGTCACTGTAACACCATCACTGGAGCACCGTCACTGTAGCACCATCACTGTAGCACCATCACTGTAGCACCATCACTGTAACACCATCACTGGAGCACCGTCACTGTAGCACCATCACTGTAACACTATCACTGTAACACCATCACTGTAGCACCATCACTGTAACACCATCACTGTAGCACCGTCACTGTAACACCATCACTGTAGCACCATCACTGTAGCACCGTCACTGTAACACCATCACTGGAGCACCGTCACTGTAGCACCATCACTGTAGCACCATCACTGTAACACCATCACTGTAGCACCATCACTGTAACACCATCACTGTAGCACCATCACTGTAACACCATCACTGTAGCACCGTCACTGTAGCACCGTCACTGTAGCACCGTCACTGTAACATAGCACCGTCACTGTAGCACCATCACTGGAGCACCGTCACTGTAGCACCATCACTGTAGCACCATCACTGTAACACCATCACTGTAGCACCATCACTGTAACACCATCACTGTAGCACCATCACTGTAGCACCGTCACTGTAGCACCGTCACTGTAACATAGCACCGTCACTGTAGCACCATCACTGTAACACCATCACTGTAGCACCGTCACTGTAGCACCGTCACTGTAGCACCACCACTGTAGCACCGTCACTGTAGCACCGTCACTGTAACATAGCACCGTCACTGTGGTACCATCACTGTAGCACCGTCACTGTGGTACCATCACTGTAGCACCGTCACTGTAGCACCATCACTGGAGCACCGTCACTGTAGCACCGTCACTGTAACATAGCACCGTCACTGTAGCACCATCACTGTAACACCATCACTGTAGCACCGTCACTGTAGCACCGTCACTGTAGCACCATCACTGTAGCACCGTCACTGTAGCACCATCACTGTAACACCATCACTGTAGTACCATCACTGTAGCACCGTCACTGTAACACCATCACTGTAGCACCATCACTGTAGCACCGTCACTGTAGCACCATCACTGTAACACCATCACTGTAGTACCATCACTGTAGCACCGTCACTGTAGCACCATCACTGTAGCACCATCACTGTAACACCATCACCAGGACACTCCACTTTCATACCAGGCAATGTGGGTGAAGTGTCTTGCCTAAGGACACACCAACAGTTTTTGCAACTGGCGCCCCCCTGTGGCACCTGATTTTCCCAGCGGTCTCCCATCCAAGTACTAACCAGGCCCTGCTGAGATCTGACAGGATCAATCAGACTTTGTCGATATGGCCACATGGTCAGTGCCAGTGTTTTATGTGCATTGACCCTGATAAATCAACAAAATAATATATTATAATATTGTGTGTTATCATATTGTGTTTGTGCAGAATCCCTCAGGAGAATTTCAATTTGTCGACTGGACAAAAGTTTATTTGTTCGAATATGTTTCACAGCTCATCCAAGCTGCTTCTTCAGTTCATTTTCTTCAGAACTGAAGAAGCAGCTTGGATGAGCTGTGAAATGTATTCGTAATAATAATAATACATTTTATTTCAAGGCGCCTTTCTGGACACTCAAGAACACCACACAAAGACAATCAATTAAAATCAATTAAAAACAGGCAGCATATACAAAACAAAGAGAAAGGACAATACAATTTAAAATAAAACAGTCAGCAGGGAGAAAATGATTAAGTGGAGTAAGATATTTTGAAAAGATGGGTCTTGAGTCTGGATTTAAAAATTGGTAGTGATTGAACGTTCTGGAGGTCTGGGGGGAGTGAGATCCATAGATAAGGAGCAGAGGGACTGTGAGGAGGACGGAGGAGGAGGACCTGAGTGAGCGGGAGAAACTGTGAGGAGGACGGAGGAGGAGGACCTGAGTGAGCGGGAGAAACTGTGAGGAGGACGGAGGAGGAGGACCTGAGTGAGCGGGAGAAACTGTGAGGAGGACGGAGGAGGAGGACCTGAGTGAGCGGGTGTGTGTGGTGGTGTGTGTGGTGACATGAAGGAGTTCTGTGAGATAAGTTGGAGCCAGGTTATGGATGGACTTGAATGTGAAGAGTAGGATTTTGAACTGAATACGATAGTGGATGTGGAGCCAGTGAAGCTGCTAGAGGACCGGGGTGATGTGGTGAATAGAGGGAGTTCTGGAGATGATCCGGGCAGCAGAGTTTTGGAGAAGTTGTAGTTTATGAATAGTTTTT
Source organism: Paratrypauchen microcephalus (assembly GCA_036785185.1). Lineage (NCBI taxonomy): Eukaryota > Metazoa > Chordata > Actinopteri > Gobiiformes > Gobiidae > Paratrypauchen > Paratrypauchen microcephalus. The sequence goes on from JAVJIX010000263.1 coordinate 860,868, forward strand.
TGGGGGAGACCATACAGGAAGTTGCAAACAAACTCACAAACGCAATGGTTAAAGTTACCACATGGCTGAACCAATGTTGTCTTCAACTAAATGTGTCCAAAACAGTTGGTATGTATTTCACTAAAACGGTTCACTCTACTGCTCACCCTGACATATTAGTATCTGGAAAAAAACTACAAATTGTTGAAGAATATAAGTATCTTGGAATCATTATAGACTCTGTCACTCCTGTCATATTTTTGTTTTTGTCTGCCCTCTTGTGGTCCCCTTGTGTTGCCCTTGTGTTTGTCTTGAGTCTCCCATGATTGGTTATTGTTTGCTCCTGATTAGTCTCACCTTTGTCTGCTCACTACTTAAGCCCTGTTCACCCTGTGCCCTGTGTCAGATTGTCTGGTCTAGCTCCTAGTGTGAAGTCTGTTCTGTATGTTTTTATGCCGCCTTTGTGGTTCTCTCTTGAAGATTTTTGTACAGCCATTTCTGAGTTTTTCCCTTTGTTGTATCCACAGTTTTGAGCCTCTGAGCTTCGCCTTTTGTTTATATTTTTTGAATTCTCGCTGTGACTAATAAAGACTGGTACTGCAATTGGGTCTCCCTGTCTGTACTTTAACAGACTCACACCTCAATTTTAAGTCACACGTTTCACAAACTATCAAAAGGATCAAATTCAATCTATCAAACTTCAGATTTATTTGAAATTCAATGTCCACACAAGCAGCCAAGATTTACATGCACTCCATGATTTTTTTCTCATCTGACATACTGCCTCACAAGTCTATCCCAGGCCAACCATACCACACTCACACCATTACAATCACTGTACAAGCAGACACTTAAAGCACTGGACAAGAAATCTCGTCACTTTCATCATTGCAACATCCTGTCTAAATACAATCTTTTAAGTTTGGATAATCTCATTAAATTCACAGATACTTGCCTGGTTTATAAAATCCTCCATGGTCTTGCTCCTCCACCCCTTAGTGATTTTATTAGCTTAAGATCCAGCTCCAGTCGTGTCACCAGAGGTGCATCAAGAGGAGACTGTCTAATCCCATTTAGGAAGAAAACATTCAGCCAATCAGCCTTTTCCATTAGAACATCCAAAGAATGGAACAGCATCCCAACAATAATGAGGGAAAGCCCAACATACAGCTCAACGTTTTCTCTTAACAAACCAGATCTGTCAGCACTAAACTACTGCCGCTGCCATCTTGTGTTCACCCTTACATGTTTTTTATTGTTTAATATTTTACTCTTTTTTTTTTGAATTAATGTTCTTTTAACTCTGTCTTGTATTGCTTTTATCCTGCATTTTCTTTTTATCTTGTGCCCCTTGTTTTGCCACTGCCACTGCTCATTTTACAGATTCTTATATTTTTAATCTTTGCCTGCAACTTTTACTACACTGTAAAATTTGTGATTATGCGTTAATTAATATGTATTTTATTGATGTATAACAATTATTGCACTTTTCCCAGGGAGCCATGTGTCCACCAGGCATCGGACAACAGATGAAAACTAGCCTTTTGGCTAATTCTGGCATGTTATACAGTCATTGTTGGTCAATATGCACTGTCCGTTATAAATAAATAAATAAAATAAATAAATAAAAAGGTGACCGGGCGGCTGTGTGAGGGGTGAGTGAAGGACGGAGACGGTTGATATTTCTGAGGTGGAAGTAGGCTGTGCATGTGATATTGTTGATGTGGAAGGAGAGAGTGCTGTCCAGGATGACACCCAGGCTCTTTACCTGAGGGGAGGGAGAGATGGAGGAATTATCCACAGAGATTGAAAGGCTGTCGATTTTGTTTAGTGTAGATTTGGTGCCGATTAGTAGGACTTCAGTTACAGTGGAAGTGTATGTTATGTTTTCTGAAAATGTGACCAAGGGGAAGGAGGTAGATAATGAATAGGAGGGGGCCAAGGACTGAGCCTTGGGGGATACCTGAGGAAAGAGGGTAATGCTGGGAGGAATATGAACCAAGCTGGATGTACTGAGAGCGGGAGGAAAAATATGACAGGTTTGACTCGCAGAACAGGTTTGACTCCCACCCCCTCTGCCGACTAACCCCTCCTCTCCACACGGGCCAGTAGCCACATCCCCCTCCCCCTTCACAAGGACCCAACCCAGCACCATCAGGCCGGCGCTGCTACGGGGGAAGCTGGAGGATGCGGGAGTTGATGGACATCTCGCTGCCTGGACCATCGACTACCTCACTGACCGTCCACAGTACGTGCGGCTGTGCGACTGTGAGTCAGAGGTGGTAGTCTGCAGCACTGGGCCCCCCAGGGAACTGTCCTCTCACCCTTCCTCTTCACCATCTACACCTCGGACTTCACATACAACACGGACAGCTGCCATCTCCAGAAGTTCTCCGACGACTCGGCCATTGTGGGCTGTGTGTCTGAGGGGAACGAGCTGGAGTACCGCTTGGTCATCAGAGACTTTGTGGACTGGTGTGGGCGCAACCACCTGAGCCTTAACACCAGTAAGACAAAGGAGCTGGTGATTGACTTCAGGAGGAGACCACTACCTCACTCACCGGTGAACATCCAGGGGCAGGACATAGAGATGACAATGACTCTGTGGTGGCCTCTGCTCTCCTCTACGCTGTCGTCTGCTGGGCCCCGAGCAGCACAGAGCGGGACAGGAAGAGACTTAATAAGCTGGTCAGGAGGGCCAGCTCTGTCCTGGGCTGTCCTCTGGACTCTGTAGAGGAGGTGGCTGAGAGGAGGGTGCTGGCCAAATTCTCTTCCATCATGAACGACACCTCTCACCCTCTGCACCGGACTGTAGAGGAGCTGAGCAGCTCCTTCAGCAGCCGACTGAGGCACCCCCAGTGCAAGAAGGAGCGCTACCGCAGATCCTTCATCCACACCTCCATCAGACTGTACAACTCCACTGTATGGTCCTAACGTGCAATATTGTTTTTCCAACGTGCAATACTCTCCTTGTTACTGTTTTATTATTATTACTTATTCGATTATTACTTATTTTATTATTATTATTACTTATCTTTATTCCATTCTTGCTGCATGCACTTTTCTTTCTTGTTCAAACTGTCCCTACCTGGAGCTACTGTGACAAGTAAATGTCTCCTGCGTGAGATCAATAAAGTCTTATCTTATCTTATCTTATGAAGTGAACCAGTGGAGAGGTGTGTGTGAGATGCCAATAAAGATCAGTCTGTCGATGAGGGTGGTGTGAGTGATTGTGTCAAAAGCTGCACTTAAATCCAGTAAAATGAGTATTGTTAGAAGTCCATTGTCGTTTGTGATTTTAATTAAAGCTGTTTCGGTACTGTGGAGGGGTCTGAAGCCGGACTGAAAGTGTTCATACAGTCTAATAGTGGTCTTACTGCTCTCCCACAGAGGCACAGTGACACCTAATGGCACGTGATGGGACACACAAGCAAAAAGATGCACTTTGGGCGCATATTTAGTAGATGTTTCGCTCTAGGAGGCCTAAACATGAGTGAATGGGCACGCATCACGCACGGACAGGTGAGCAAACACCTGAAATAATCATGTCATCCACAAAGAGGAAATGTGTACAGTCTGAGCTGTTGGGAGAGGCATGCTGAGATTTAGCAGAATTTAAGTAGAGGTAATGGGGGATGTATCTGCGCATGTGCAGAATGTGCACGACCCCGTCTCCACCTGCTCCGTTACCGTGTGCGTCATACCAGACTCTCCCGGGCATTTCCAGCCTGCTTTTTTACAGAAAACGACACGTGGAGAGGAGAGAGTTGGAAATATTTCTATTAAACAATAATTGGAAATAAGGGCAACTTTTAGTCAAAGTTTAGTTTCTTCTGTTTGCTAAATGATATAAACAATTATTTTCTGATCGTTTATACACCGTATGTAAAGGTAGCCTACAGTGTGTGACGTGTCAGGTATGTGGAGATTTCCAGTGCAGTAAAAATCCTTTTATTTCAGTATTTTTGTCTCAAAAGGTTACATACTGGGGCTTTAAGCAAACGATTAAATCTGGAGCGTAAAGTCACTTTTTGTTTGGTGGTATCTTTTGAAAACACCATCCATCCATCCATTTTCTTCCGCTTATCCGGGGCCGGGTCGCAGGGACAACAGTCTAAGCAGGGACTTCCTTCACCCCGGACACTTCCTCCAGCTCCTCTGGGGGGACCCCAAGGCGTTCCCAGGCCAGCCAGAGACATAGTCCCTCCAACGTCTCCTGGGTCTTCCCCAGGGCCTCCTCCCGGTGGGACATGCCCGGAACACCTCCTGAGGGAGGCGACCAGGAGACATCTGGAACAGATGCCCGAGCCACCTCAGCTGCTCCTCTCAATGTGGAGAAGCAGCGGCTCTACTCCGAGCTCCTCCCGTGTCACTGAGCTCCTCACCCTATGTCTAAGGGAGCGCCCAGCCACTCTGTGGAGGAAACTCATTTCGGCCGCTTGTATCCGCGATCTCGTCCTTTCGGTCATTACCCAGAGCTCATGACCATAGGTGAGGGGAGGAATGTAGACTGACCGGTAAATTGAGAGCTTCGCCTTTTGGCTCAGCTCCCTCTTCACCACAACGGTCCGGTACAAAGACCGCTCCAGCCCCCATTTTTTTAATTTATTATTTATATCTGCCCTTCTAGTTACAACTACTTTTACATATGAATAATCCTAAACATGACTGTACTTTTAGTGGAGTATGATTATGTTGAGAGTATTTTCCCTGCACTCTCCCACCTCTGTTCGAAGCCTGGTAGTGCCCCGGGCTGCACCATGTGACCGGCTCATATGATGCCCCTGTAACTGCAGCCACATCCCCACATCTCCTCTTCTCCTCCGGAGCCTCCGCGCCACACACTTTTCACTTTTTATCTCATCATTTTTAAACTACCTCCACTATTTATTCTATTTATTAGCGAGTTATTATTTGAGCTCCCACGGGATTTTTCCATAGGCTACTCTGTTATTTAGTAATAGGGCTATTTAGGTGATAGAAAGTCAATCATTATAACAATATTTATTATTAGTTACATTTTAATCTTATATTTTTAAGTTTTTTAGCTTGGTATCGACCCGTTTTGGTGTCTGTTCCGGTGTACTGTCCAGGTCTGGGGCCGTTGGAGTTCGGACTTGGGGGTTGTTTGTGGAGAACCGTCGCGGGCCCCAGAGCCTAAGCATCGTAGGGACGGTCCTGGGGCACTGGGGAGCGGCTCGTGTGCGGAGCAGCGGTCGGTATTTAACGGGAGCTCGGTGCGCACCCTCCGGCCACAGGAGGGGACATGGCTGATGCTTCGGCCACTAACATCAAGGTGGTGTGTCGCTTCCGGCCGCTCAACAGCGCAGAGGTGGCCCGGGGCGACAAGTACATCCCCAAGTTCCAGGGGGATGACTGCGTGCTGATGGGGGTGAGTGCTTCTAGATGGTTTGGGTTGTAAAGCCGTGCGTAACGGTGCGTAATGGCGTTCTCCAAGGCTTTTGCGCACAGACTGAGCCGCCTGATAAAACTGTATTCAGTGGGTTAATTTCTGTTGTCACATGCAGATCTGAGTGAAGTTCTGACAGGTTCTATGGTACAACATGGTTCATGTGTTGTAGATTGAAGTTCTTAAAGCTCTTAAAGGTTCTCTAATTGGGGGTGTGTTTTTATTTTCGTACAGACTGTTTCACTTTTGTTTTTTGTGCAGAGTTGAAATGTCCCTCACTTATCTTCTGTATCTTTACGTACACGTACACGTACACGTAGGCCTACAGGTATCTTGTAGCTATCTTGTATCTTGTAAGATCTTGTAAGTTAAACAAAGGAATAGTGCCTCACTCTTTAGGCTGTGAAATAGTGAGTGTGTTTGCTCCGTGTTCTGCTTTCTTGTTTTTCCCCCTTTGTGAAGATCAGATGATAGTTTCTCAGTAGAGGCATGACAGAGTCTGACCAGGCTGAGGCCGTGGGGCCCGAACCAAGAAAGGCAAAAACACTCCACTGTTCACTGTGTGCTGCTGGTGGAGCATCTGCTACACACACTACACACACTGCCTTATCAAGTCCAAATGAAAAGAGCCTGGCATTAGAGCCCTCACATGTGAGTGTTCTGCAGTAGTAGAATAGTACACTATACTATACATACTATACTATACTATACTATACTATACTATACTATACTATACTATACTATATAGTACTATATATACTATACTATACTATATAGTACTATATACTATACTAGTGTACAAGTGGCTAATATTAGTACTAGTGTGTGTGTGTGTGTGTGCTGTCTGTGGGTGCTGTCTGTGTGGGTGCTGTCTGTGTGGGTGCTGTCTGTGGGTGCTGTCAGTGTGGGTGCTGTCTGTGTGGGTGCTGTCTGTGTGGGTGCTGTCTGTGGGCGCTGTCAGTGTGGGTGCTGTCAGTGTGGGTGCTGTCAGTGTGGGTGCTGTGTGTGTGGGTGCTGTCTGTGTGGGTGCTGTCTGTGGGTGCTGTCTGTGTGGGTACTGTCTGTGGGTGCTGTCTGTGTGGGTGCTGTCAGTGTGGGTACTGTCTGTGGGTGCTGTCTGTGTGGGTGCTGTCTGTGTGGGTGCTGTCTGTGGGTGCTGTCAGTGTGGGTGCTGTCAGTGTGGGTGCTGTCTGTGTGGGTGCTGTCTGTGTCGGTGCTGTCTGTGGGTGCTGTCAGTGTGGGTGCTGTCTGTGTGGGTGCTGTCAGTGTGGGTGGTGTCAGTGTGGGTGCTGTCTGTGGGTGCTGTCTGTGGGTGCTGTCTGTGGGTGCTGTCTGTGGGTGCTGTCTGTGGGTGCTGTCTGTGGGTGCTGTCTGTGTGGGTGCTGTCTGTGGGTGCTGTCTGTGGGTGCTGTCTGTGTGGGTGCTGTCTGTGGGTGCTGTCTGTGGGTGCTGTCTGTGGGTGCTGTCTGTGTGGCTGCTGTCTGTGGGTGCTGTCTGTGGGTGCTGTCTGTGGGTGCTGTCTGTGGGTGCTGTCTGTGGGTGCTGTCTGTGGGTGCTGTCTGTGTGGGTGCTGTGTGTGGGTGCTGTCTGTGGGTGCTGTCTGTGGGTGCTGTCTGTGGGTGCTGTCTGTGTGGGTGCTGTCTGTGGGTGCTGTCTGTGGGTGCTGTCTGTGGGTGCTGTCTGTGGGTGCTGTCTGTGGGTGCTGTCTGTGGGTGCTGTCTGTGGGTACTGTCTGTGTGGGTGCTGTCTGTGGGTGTTGTCTGTGGGTGCTGTCTGTGGGTGCTGTCTGTGGGTGCTGTCTGTGGGTGCTGTCTGTGTGGGTGCTGTCTGTGGGTGCTGTCTGTGGGTGCTGTCTGTGGGTGCTGTCTGTGGGTGCTGTCTGTGGGTGCTGTCTGTGGGTGCTGTCTGTGTGGGGGCTGTCTGTAGAAACAATGGTCACAGGATAATGCCAATGCTCTGCTGTGGAGGCACTTTGAACTGACATCAGACCAGTGAAGTGTATGGACATAAATGTAGGTACACTCCACCTCATGACATCATCAGGTTAAACGGGACATTTGGAGCTATTAAGGATACTCACAGGATCAGCCTGACCTCATTAGGACAGGGTTAAATGGAGTAGCAAGTCAACTGAAAGAGTACCAAAACAGAACCTCATCAAACTCACAGGCGTGTGTACGTCCAGACATAAACATGAACAGAGCTACAGATAGATTTACTCTAGAGATTAGATGTAGATATTATTTATCAGTGTTGGGCAAGTTACTCAAAAACTGTAATGCACTACTTATTACTTGTTAGTGTCATTTTAAAGTAATGCCTTACATTACAATATTACACTACTTTTGCATTACTTTAGTTACTCTGGAAATAAGGATTTGGCATCTACAGTGCAAATCTCTCATGTGTCATGACTTTCACCTGCCATCTGGTCGGGTCAACATCAGTTTCAGCTGCTTTGTTGGGGTTGTATCGTTCCCTGTCCCATCCCCTCCTTTCCTGACTCATTTCGTGGTGCTATGGCACCTCTGCAAGTGCTTCGTCAAATTGCTTGTGCTGCATTTCGACGTGGAAAGACGTTTTGGGATTCACACACAGTGTGCATTTAACTCAAATGTTCTTGGAGTCCTTATTTTGAACGAAGTGAAAGTAGTGGGCGTATGCCCATCTTGAAAAGGAGCTAGCACTATCCGATTCTTCTGGTTCTGTCATCCTTTGTCAGTCTGCCAGTTCCAGATGAAGTAAAAGGAAATGGAATGGTCTGCGCGGACTTTTATATCACTAGCTGATCACGCGGAGCTTTGTCTGAAATGTAATGTTCTGTGCGGACTTATCAGATTCAGTAGCTGATCTCGCGGTGATCCGCGAACTTTGTATGAAGAAAACGCAAAACCCACAAAAACAAAGCAGGTTAAAAATGAATTGTAATGTGCGTTACTGGCATTGTAACGAGTAATATATTACTGATTTTCTTCCCTGTAATGCGTTACATTACTGCGTTACACCAAAAACTAATGCATTACAGTAATGAATTACTTTTGTAACGAGTTACTCCCAACACTGTTATTTATTATTGCTCATATTTCTATTTGTCTTTCTATGTCTCCCTTTCTCTCTCTCAGGGTAAACCGTTCTACTTCGACCAAGTGTTCCGCTCCAACACCACACAGGTGGAGTTCTACAATGCTGTGGCTCAGAAGATCGTCAAAGGTGAAGAGACCTGTGACAGCAGCATGTCCTACATGTGTCCTACACGTCTCCTACACATGTCCTACACATGTCCTACATGTGTCCTACACGTCTCCTCCACATGTCCAACACCTGTCCTACACGTCTCCTACACATGTCCTACACATGCCCTACATGTGTCCTACACGTCTCCTCCACATGTCCAACACCTGTCCTACACGTCTCCTACACATGTCCTACACATGTCCTACATGTGTCCTACACGTCTCCTACACATGTCCTACACATGTCCTACATGTGTCCTACACGTCTCCTCCACATGTCCAACACCTGTCCTACACGTCTCCTACACATGTCCTACACATGTCCTACATGTGTCCTACACGTCTCCTCCACATGTCCAACACCTGTCCTACATGTCTCCTACACATGTCCTACACATGTCCTACATGTGTCCTACATGTCTCCTCCACATGTCCAACACCTGTCCTACATGTCTCCTACACATGTCCTACACATGTCCTACATGTGTCCTACACATATCCTCCACATGTCCAACACCTGTCCTACACATCTCCTACACATGTCCTACACATATCCTGCACGTGTCCTACACTTCTCCTACATGTGTGTGTCCCACAGATGTCCTGGAGGGTTATAATGGAACCATATTTGCCTATGGACAGACCTCTTCAGGAAAAACACACACCATGGAGGTAAGAGGCACCTGTCTTCTGAACCACATATACAGGATATACATTTGTAAGTATATATTTTGGTACCTCTTTTCAGTACAGGTAGGCCTTACCTTTTATGCGTGTAGAATCCCTCAGTCGTCCAGGTAGAATCCATGGCAAAAGTATCAATTCAATTTGTCAAATGGACAAAAGTTTATTTGGTCGAAATTCAAGATTCAAAGATTCAAAGCTTTTATTGTCTTATGCACAGTAAAGAAACACGTTTTCCTGTACAATGAAATTCTTACTTTGCTGCCCACCCTGGATGCCAAGCGCATGCAAAAAATTAAAATAGATAAATAAGATAAAGAGAAGCATGTAAAAAAAAAAAAAGTATAATCAAATAGAAACAGTCTTTACTGAATATACACTATGAAAAATACAGGCTAGGTGCTATGTACATATTTACAGATCATGTGCAACATTGGTTTTATGTGCAGTAGTAAAACAGGGTGTAAACATTGTTGATATCGTGCAAACAGGAAGTGTAAACATTGCAGCAGTTCCATGTGCAGCTCTAATCTGACAGATTATTTTAACAGTTGGTCAATAATAGTGCAAATTACTCATGTGCAAAGTATCGGTCAATCAGTGTGCAGGAGGGGGAGGGGGGCTATTGCTCAGCAGTTCAAGAGTCTGATAGCAGTTGGGAAGAAAGAGTTCTTAAGTCTAGTAGTCCTGCTTTTCACACTCCTGAAGATAGGAGTGTGAATAGTCCATGTTGGGGGTGGGTGGGGTCTTTGATGATGGAGCAGCTCTCTTGCGGACTCTGCGGTCTTAGATGCTCTGCAGAGACGGTTGAGGAGTCCTGTTGATCTTTGTGGCAGTCTTTACCACTCTCTGCAGGCGTTTGCGGTCCTTCACAGTAGTGCTGCCGTACCACACAGTGATGCAGCTGGTCAGGATGGACTCTGCAGCTGTAGAAGTTGCTGAGGATTTTGGGCGACATGCCAAATTTCCTCAGCTTCCTCAGGAAGTACAGCCGCTGTTGAGCCTTCTTCACCACCTGTGTTGTGTTGAGTGTCCAGGTAAGGTCATCACTGATGTGGACCCCCAGGTATTTAAAGGTGCTCATCCTCTCCACCTCAAGGTCCTGGATAAACAGTGGCTGATGAGGTCTCCTCTTCTTCCTCATGTCCACTATCATCTCCTTGGTCTTGTCTGTGTTGAGAGTGAGGTTGTTGTCCCTGCACCATGTCACCAGACTGTCCACCTCCCTCCTGTAGGCCGCCTCGTCTCCGCCTGTGATACGACCTATCACAGCGGTGTCGTCAGCAAACCAGGATGATGTTCTCGGGGTGGGATGCGACGCAGTCGTGGGTGAACAGGGTGTAGAGGATGGGGCTGAGGATGCAGCCCTGTGGGATACCGATGTTAGTGGTGATGTTGGCTGAAGTTCTGTTTCCAATCCTGACAGACTGGGGCCTGCCAGTCAGGAAGTGCAGGAGCCAGTCACAGAGGGCAGGGTGTCGTCCAAGTGATGACAGTTTGTGGGATGACTGTGTTGAAGGCAGAGCTATAATCAATAAAGAGTATCCTGATGTAGGAGTTTTATTTTCCAGGTGGGAGAGCGAGACATGGAGGGCATCGGCGATGGCGTCAGAGGTGGACCTGTCGGGCCTGTAGGCATATTGTAGGAGGTCAATAGAGTCCGGTATGCTGTTCTGAATGTGGGGCAGTACCACTCTCTTGAAACACTTCATAATGACTGAAGTGAGTGCTACTGGCCTGTAGTCATTCAGGCAGGATGGGGGGTTCTTCTTGGGGAGGGGGACAATGGTGGTGGTTTTATAGCAGGTGGGGACAGTGCGTTGGCTGAGGGAGAGGTTGAAAATGGAGCCAGCTCATTAGCACATGCTCTGAGGGCCCTCCCAGGAATACTGTCTGGACCTGGGGCTTTGCGGGGGTTGGTCCTCCTCAGGGCTTTGTGTACCTGGGCTGATGTGACGACAGGCGGGGGGCAGGACAGGTTGAGGTGAATGGTTGAGGTGTGTCTGTGCTCTGTGGGAGTGTTGGAGGTGGTGGCCTCAAAGCGGGTGTAGAAAGCCTTGAGGTCGTCTGGAAGGTTGTCTGAGGCTCTGATGGTGGTGGAGCTGGAGCTGGTCCTGAAGTCTGTGATGTGGTCCAGACATTGCCACATCCTCCTGGTGTCGGCAGAAGAATAGAAGCCCTCTGTCTTCTCTCTATGTTGCCTCTTGGCCGCTCTTATGACCTTCTGCAGTCGGTACTGCGCAGCTTTGTACTCAGCCTCGTCGCCAGATCTAAATGCGGCAGAGCGAGCGTGCAGCAGGTGCAGTACCTCACTGTTTACCCACAGCTTCTGGTTGGGGAACTTCCTGACTGTGTAGTGGGCACGATGTTCTCAACACAAGTGCTTATATACCCACTCACATACTCTACACTGACAGAAGAGTCCTCCCTAATAGCTGCACCTCTAAAATCCCAGTCTGTGGTGGCAAAACAGTCCTGCAGAGCTCTCAGCCTCTGGTGTACAAAGTTGAACCTGTCTGGTGACAGGGTCTGACTGTTTGAGTCTTTGTCTGTAGGCCGGGTACATGAACAGAGAGATGTGGTCTGAGACTCCAAAGGGGGTGCTGCCCTGAGTGCACCCCTTACATTACTGTAAACATGGTCCAGAGTGTTCTTGCCACGGGTGGGGATGTTAACATGTTGTTGGTATTTAGTGAGTACAGTCCATAAATTGCACTGATTGAAATCACCAGCGACAATAAAAACAGCGTCAGGATGAGCCGTCTCCAAATCACTGATGACATCATGGAGCTTACTGAGAGCACGTGAATTCCCGTGGTAGATAAAAGGGACGGCATCTTAGCAGTAAAAATTCCAGATCTGGTGAACAGTGCTTACACACACCACCCCCCAGCGTTTTACCGGAGGCTGCAGTTCGGTTCCCTCTGTGCAGTGAATGCGTCTCTCTGAACAGAGGAGTCTGGGACGTTTTCCGAAAGCCAGGTCTCGCAGAAAATATATGCGCAGCACTCTCGTATTTCCCTCTGTGATGTCATCCTGGCTCGTGCAGTTTGTTCTCCAGAGACCGAACGTTCGCTAACAGGAGGCTAGGTAGCGGTGGTTGGCTAGCGCAGGCCTTTAGCCTAGCATGGAGCCCGCCTCTCTTGCCTAGCTTGCGACGCCATCTGCACCTTCCTCAGGTCCACATGCTCTCTTGAGGTCGGTGCTTCGGGGCCTTCCTGGGGGTAGCGGGCTCCAGGTCTGGCGGAATAATCCCATCAAAATTAAAACTGCTTGAATTGGCAATGTCCAGTATTTCCTGTCTGCTGTACATCCGCAGTGCATGGCATTTGTGCTCTACGTCCAAGACAAGAAATAACATACAAAAAACACAAAAAAAGCGAAAAATTCTGCATCCCAACGCGGAGCTAGCAAATAACACGTCCGCTGCCGTAGGCGCCATGCATACCTACCTTTTATGTACCTTTTATGTAGCAAACTACTTACTGGTTTAGACCTGGTTTAGACCTGGTTTAGTCCTGGTTTAGACCTGGTCTAGTCCTGGTTTAGTCCTGGTTTAGTCCACGTTTAGTCCTGGTCTAGTCCTGGTCTAGTCCTGGTCTATTTCCGGTCTAGTCCCTGTCTGGTCCGCTCCTCGTGCATCCAGCGGGACTCCCAGAGCCCCCACGGCACGGAGGAGAAGCCAATAAGGACGCAGAACACAATATTGATACACTATATAAAAAAAAATTAATATAGTGATACACTATATTAAAAAAAATAGAAAATAAAAAAATAATAATAATAAATCTGTGAAACAGCGAGGCCGTGAAAAGTGAACCGCGATAGAGTGAGGGACCACTGTGCTACTTTTCCACTGTAGCCCCCTCTCTGTCATGTCCGGTATTACACATTCTGCTGTTCCCTCTCCCCTTCTTTATCCTGCCCCTCTCTGTCCTCTCTGTCCTCTCTGTCCTCTCTGTCCTCTCTGTCCTCTCTGTCCTCTCTGCCCTCTCTGCCCTCTCTGTCCTCTCTGTCCTCTCTGTCCTCTCTGCCCCTCTCTGTCCTCTCTGTCCTCTCTGTCCTCTCTGCCCTCTCTGTCCTCTCTGCCCTCTCTGTCCTCTTCTCTCCGTCCTGTCCTCTCTGTCCTCTCTGTCCTCTCTGCCCTCTCTGTCCTCTCTGCCCCTCTCTGTCCTCTCCTCTCCGTCCTGTCCTCTCTGTCCTCTCTGCCCTCTCTGTCCTCTCTGCCCTCTCTGTCCTCTCTGTCCTCTCTGCCCCTCTCTGTCCTCTCCTCTCCGTCCTGTCCTCTCTGTCCTCTCTGTCCTCTCTGCCCTCTCTGTCCTCTCTGCCCTCTCTGTCCTCTCTGTCCTCTCTGTCCTCTCTGTCCTCTCTGCCCTCTCTGTCCTCTCCTCTCCGTCCTGTCCTCTCTGTCCTCTCTGTCCTCTCTGCCCTCTCTGTCCTCTCTGCCCTCTCTGTCCTCTCTGTCCTCTCTGCCCTCTCTGTCCTCTCTGTCCTCTCTGCCCTCTCTGTCCTCTCTGTCCTCTCTGCCCTCTCTGTCCTCTGTCCTGTCTGTCCTCTCCTCTCCGTCCTGCCCTCTCTGTCCTCTCTGCCCTCTCTGTCCTCTCTGTCCTCTCTGCCCCTCTCTGTCCTCTCTGCCCCTCTTCGTCCTGTCCTCTCCTCCCTGCCCTCTTTGTCCTGTCCTCTTTGTCCTCTTGTCTCTGTCCACTCTGAATGCTCCTCTGTGGATCTCGTCCACAGGGGAAGCTCCATGACCCTGAGATGATGGGCATCATCCCCAGGATCGTGCAGGACATCTTCAACCACATCTACTCTATGGACGAGAACCTGGAGTTCCACATTAAGGTAGTTCTGCTTTGGTCTGTGGGCTCCCTGCTTCTGCTGGACTCATGCGCTTCTGTGGCTTTTGCAGGTGTCCTACTTTGAGATCTACCTGGACAAAATCAAAGACCTGCTGGACAGTATGTACACTCACCACAGAGATCAGAAAGTTTAACACAGCCTTGAGAGAGAAACTGGACTTTGAATTTACTTGTTCTTTAAATGTTTTTGAACATTTTAGGGTCATGTCATAATGCGTGAAAAGTCCCTCAGTCGTCCAGGTAGAATCCATGATAAAAACTACGGAGAAACTACAGAGGATTTTCAGACAATATGAAATCCCAGTTTATTTCAAACCCACAAACACTTTAAGACAAAAACTCGTCCACCCAAAGGACAAAACACCGAGCCACAAACAAAGCAATGTGGTCTACTCCATTCAGTGTAGTGAAGACTGCAGTGAGCGCTACACTGGAGAAACAAAACAGCCACTTCACAAGAGGATGTACCAACACAGACGGGCGTGCCAGAGTGGACCTCAGTCTGCCGTACATCTTCACCTAGAAGCCACGGGCCATTCATTTGAGGACAGTGAGGTTCAGATCTTAGCCAGGGAAAAGAACTGGTTTGAGAGGGGAGTTAAAGAGGCTATTTTTGTCAAAAAAGAGAATCCTTCTCTGAACGGAAATGGTGGAGTCAGACATAATTTGCATCCCATCTACAATTCCATTCTTAAGCCTAGATCAAGCAAACAGGGGAACAATAGGGCTAGCCGGGCATGGCCAGAGGTGGGAAAAACGGTCGTTGGGATGAATAGGGATCGTTATCTAGACGCCAGAGAAACAAAAGACGGAAACCAATGAGATAGTTTCGGAAAGTAGTTAGCTAGTTAGCTCCTCCCTGCAGCGAGATATAAGCAAGTGTCTTACCAGTATTCTTATTAGAGCTGATGAAGCCTCTTGGATGAGCGGCGAAACGTTTTCAACCAAACAAACTTTGTCCAGTTGACAAATTGAACTTCTCCTTTTATCGTCATATCATAATGAAATGTGATGTTTGTAGTGGTAGAAATACTTAAATATGCAGTGAACATACAGCCTAAGATGATTTGGGCCAATTCAGTGTAAGTTAGATGGATCCATGCACATTCACAGCAGGTTTTAGTCCATATGATACATTTACCTGCTTAACGTTTTAAAGAACTTGTCCTGAAGTATTGTACTACTGTTCTACTGAAGTAACAGTGTTCTTACTTTAGTAAAAGTGTGAGTCAAAAGTGACAGACGCTTTATGTGACAATCTGAAATGATTTGAACGTTTGTTTCTTTCAGCTCCTTCAGATATGATTTAGTTTGTCTCAGTTTCGTGTGTGTCCTTTGAAAATACAAGATTTAAGGACTTATTTAATGTTTTGTGTTAGCTTTAAATTAAAAATCAAATGTTACATCCCAACATTCACTCTTTAATATTATTTGAGTACAATTTGTGGCCTCTCCCCCACTTCTGATACTGAAACATTTCTAATTGCAGAACACTGATGTTTCTTTCCTACAGTAACAAAGACCAACCTGTCTGTGCACGAGGACAAGAACAGAGTCCCGTATGTGAAGGTGAGACTGCAGAGCTCACGGCTCATTCTGAACTGTTACATTATCGAGAATCAATCATGGCTTTAAAGACGGATTATGCAAAAGTGACTTTTTGGAGCTTTCTCTTGTGTCATAATCTCTCATCACAAACTTGTCTGAAGAGTTTTTAGATGTCATCCATGTATGTTTAAGTAATCTAGCGCTCTCTCTTGGTCCTTATTCAAGCCTACGTCATGGGGGTGATGTAGGCCCACAACTCTACATCACCCATGCTCGCACACGATAATTCTCCATAAATATACAAAAACATGATAAAAAATGGTACACAGCAACTTATGATGTGCAGCAGTTTCATTAGCCGAATGCTCTGAAGGGGGAGTGACTTAGTGTGGTTACACAACTTGGATATCTTCAGGTATAAATATCAACAAGGATCAGGAGCACAGAGTTCCAGTGGCTCTTCCTCTGGTCCCAACTCTGTCGTGTGGAGGTTTGGCACATTCACAAATGTGAGAATGTTGCTCAAAAGTGTGCCCATCCTCTGCACTAAAACATAACATATAACTTAATGCTGATGATGATGAATCCGAGGTGTTGCCTCCAGACACAGAGCCTGAACACTGTGATGTTGTGCCTGTGTCCTCAGGGCAGCACTGAGCGCTTCGTGTGCACTCCAGAGGAGGTCATGGAAGCCATAGATGAAGGCAAAAGCAACCGCCACGTGGCCTTCACAAGTGAGTGTGCCCAGGGGTCTGCCTGGTCTGCTGACTGAGAACGAGAGGGTCAAACACGCACTGAGGATCATTCACTGTCACATGTAGATCACTGTAAAGTTACACTCTAATAGTGTTGACTTGATACTAACATTTCAAACTTGATTTTGATACTAAGGAATAAACTTGATACTCAATACTGATTCT